>APFE031002346.1:0-46195 GCA_000404065.3 Pinus taeda | reverse complement strand
ACTAATATATTTCACTATCAACTTCATATATATCTATACCATTATGAATACATATTACCTACAAATCTAGTAAGCACATAGAGACATCAAATCTCTTGAGGTATAAACCTCTTTTAGAGAGCAAAACCTAAAGAAAGGTTTGCAACTCAAATGTGTAATTTTTCGTTGTTTAAATAAAATTTTTGAACATATAAACTATTCACACATTTGAACATACCCTTGGGCACTTGTATTGTGATAAATACATAAATTAAACTTGCAATTTCAATAAACTTTTGTAGGATTTCAAACATAATTGACCAAAAATTATATACATGAAAAAGGGTAAAAACTGTAGGATAGTCAGAATGCTTGATGTTTTAGCCATAAGTTTCTTTATTGTTGCTAATTGATTCATAGAAGGGCCAAAATGTAGAATAGCCAGAAAGCTTAATGCTATAAGATTTATTTATTTATTAGCTAATTACTTCATATAAGATATATAAAATTTGTTTAACCATACATAATATGTGCATAGTTGACATTGAAATATTTCACTTAACATAAGGATTATAATTTTTTTTTATAGATCACATTGTATATATTAAAATGTTTTTTTATTAATATATTTTTAAATGCACATTAATATTACTTAATCTTTTATATTGAAATATTTTATTTAAGACCTACATTGAATTTTTTTATTATTGATAATATCTATTAAATGCCACATATTAATTTTATTTCAAGACGTGAATGAATTATACATCTCCCTCCTATTACTTTTGTTAAAAAGTAATGAAATTTTTTACTTTCAATTACTTCTTCTACTTAGGTATTGAAATGTTTTATTATGATTAACACTAGCAAATATATATGAATTTGATATTAAAATATGTTGTTTAACATGGACATTTAGATAAATAATTTATTTAAGTCAAGTATTGGAATATTTAAAGAAAATAAGAGATCTATATATCTTCCTTAAAATCAAAAGTGAAAATATTAGAATTTATTTATTTATTCTTACTTTAACTCTTTTTAAAGTTGCTATAAAGCTATGTTACTTTTGATGGACATCAAAATATTTTATTTCAAAATTAGAGAGAGAAATATTTTCACCACATCTCCTTCATACTGAGTTGTAATATCAACAACAAATTGAGTGACCATACAGAAAGTGGTATTACTAATGCTTTGTAATTCTTTTAATTAAAACTAACAAAACATATATATTCATTTTTGTTTTTTTTATTAAATCCTACATATTTTTAGAGATTACTTGAATTTTATTTTGAAAGAAACACATGTCAACTCAATGTTGGACACAAAAGGAATTACACATCTTCCTTATAAGGGGTTTCATAATGCACATCTTGATGCAACAATGAACCTAGGGAGCAACAAATTGAGGGGCAAAGTGAGAGTGGGATTATGATATATTATAGTACTTTTAATACATGTAACAAAATGTATATTCATTTTTTTTTATAGATGACATTGTTTTTTTATTTAAAGATTGTTTTATTTTTATTTTAAAAGAGACATGTGTTAACTTAAACTTGAGCACAAAATGAATTACACATCTTTCTGTAATAAATACACAGTTAAAAAAATATAATGAATATGTGTAATTTCTTCCATGCTTACCATAGAGTTGATTTATGGCGAGCACACACACACACACACATTGAAAAAAAAACTTAAATCCATATTAACCCAAGATCTATCAAGTGCCTAGGGGGACCAAATATCTTGAGTTGCAAACTTTCATTAACCGTTTTTCACTATACAAGATGTTTCCTTGACAGATATCATAGATCTCTCTTTACGCTAGGTTATACATGGATCTTTGGCTACATTCATTGTTCTCAATGTTCATAGGAAAAAGGCGTTCTTTTTGGGAATTAACATGGATTAATGCCTGGGGGCTCATGGAAGGGGGACAAATATCTACACGTGGGTTCGTATTGCGGGACTATTATGTGAGAAGAAAAAAGCATAATATTTCGGCTGGACTATATAGGGGTTAAAGTCATTCTTTATTTGACAAGTTGTAAAAATGGAGCTCAAGTTAATGAAAAAAAATAAAGGGGTAGTAAAAAATGTTAATGGAAAATGGATTTACGTATTAGTGAAATAGGGCTTTTTAATTGGAAGGTGTTTAGGTTCACTTATTTGGTAGGAGGCTTCAATTATTGATTTTTAAGCTATTTTCAATTGTAGTCAATGAAGTTTATGTTTTTTAAGGTATGCCAACGAAATGCACATGATATGTCAGAGGTTCATTAGAGTGAACCCAATGGATTGCATAACATTATTAAAGATAAATTATAATATTCTTAATCTTGATTTTATATGCTTAGGAATTAGAATGATCATGAACTCAATTAATTTTTATACCATATGAATTTGTTCATAGATAATGTTATATATATATACATGTATATTTATATGTATATGTATATGTATATGTATATGAGAGAGAGAGAGAATAATTTTGAAGTCGTATTTTAGGCTTAACTATTCTAAATGCATATTTTTAAATCAACTTTAGGTAAATCTAAGTTTTCAATCTAATACTAAAATGCATCCAAGTTTTAATATATTTTTATCTTCAGCAGATGCAATGTCACCTTTCCAACACTGCTTTACTAGATTTTATATGTATTTCATTTTCAATGCATGGATATCTGATTTGTCTTCCATTTGCAATGCATGTAGCACTTCATTATTAGATGGATCCATTTACAACTCTTATCACTCCTTATTTTGCCCAACAAATACTAAGACCCCGATGGTGGTAAAGGCCACCAATTGGTGAATATGATGTAAAATGACTCACTTCTCCATAGTGAATCACACTCTACTTATGAATAAAATAATTTTGCTAAACATATAGACTTCTTATACACTATGCTTGATGCTAAATAACAAATCCAAGGAGAGAAAGAGCATGAGTATCTAAATCCATGGAGTTTCATGAATGATAGTAGTTTCCTTTTCCATCACTACTTTCAACTAAGATATATCGTCGTGACAAAGCATATTCACTGCAATCCTTGCATACAAATTCAAATACTCAATACAATACAATGATAAAAAGTACTCACTTCTAATATGATATATAAAGTATAAGTTTGTTTATGTATTCAAGCTTCTGTGATCCACAATGAATTAAACAAAGTCTTTAAGTAGAAATCACATGAGAGAATTTTTTGGCCGATGCGTTTCAAACCAACAAGTGTGGTTCATCCTCAGGACCAGATGATGAACCACACTTGTTGGTTCGAAATGCGACGGCCAAAAAATTCTCTCATGTGATTTCTACCGAAAGACTTTGTTTAATTTAAAGTATAAGTTTGTTTTTTCCATATTGAATGCAATAGGTGATAAATGATAATATTTGATTTTCTTAGTGATATAAAAAGAAGAAGAAAACCTAATAGATTTTAGGCTTCCATGGTGTGTTTTTGTAGATAAAGAAATTGCATTCTCCATAGTGATGTTTGAAAATTGTCAATGTTTCGAATCCAAAATAGGATCCATCTTCAGTACAATGGTCGAAAGAAAGAGGAGGCAAAGAGAATGTATGTGTATAAGTACACAAAGACAAAGGAAAGGGAATGGTTAGCTAATAAAAAACCCTAAAATTAATCTATGTAAAATATAATACTTTAATATTAATCTATAATATAATACATAATATTTCTATTGATAATTAAAATTAATATATGTAATCTAAATATAAATACAAAATTATATTATTATTATTATTTACTATCAGTATACATATTTCTCATGAGGGACAACCCAAGTAGTGATTATCGTTTATGAAGTATTATGTAATTGTGAGATTCAAGGTTTCAAATCCCCATAGGTATTTGTGCCCAAATAAATATAATATATATATATATATATATATATATATATATATATATATAATATATTATATATATCATTTTAATATCTTAAGAGTGGCTAAAGTCATAATAATCTTAACTTTTTCAAAAAATGTTTAATGATAAGATTTAGGGTTAGGGTTAGTATATATATTAAGTTATTATCTAATAAATTAGACTAGCTACTATCTAAGAAATAAGAATAACTAAGAAATCAGAGCCAAAACACCCATGGTTAAGGTACAAGGGAGAGCGTCATACTTAAGGAGTGGAATTAGTCCATTGTATCATAGGGGGAAATTACCACTAATCTCAAGAGCACCATCGCTATTTAAATTATAAGGGTATTTTATTATCTCAAGGGCTTCCCTAATTCATTGTCTTTGAAAATGATTTTATCTAGTGATGATCCTATCATTCTCCAAGAAAATATGATGTTTGGTTTCCAGGAAGTACTCACGAAGGGCTGAAGTGTGTAACCATTCCTTCTTAATGTTAGCTCCATGCTATTTAAATTTTATTTGTAGGAAGTGCCATGATTCTCCAATATAACTTTTACTACAAGAGAAATTTATTCTATAGATGCCTTTGAGTTGATGATGATCAATATTGTCTTTGTGATGAATTTAATTCTTTGCTTAATTGTTCCTATTGTTGTGAACCCAATAGCTATATCTTTCTTACCTAAGATCTTTGAAATATTGTCAATAAATATATGGATGTAAGGAAGGTAGGCATTTCCATTATGTGTTTGAGGGACCTTGGATTTTATTTTTCTTTCATCCCTTTTTATAGCCTTCTTAATTTCCATGTCCCCATATATGAATATATTTTTAAAGTTTGTAGTCAGGTGTTTCTTCTCTTCATCAAAGTGATCAACATTAAAGAATCTAAGGGCTCTAACAACAAGTGTATTCAGTACACCAAATTTGGACAAGATGATGATATGAATCAACATGGAGGTAACTCTTTGTATGAGTTTTCTTTCTAAAAACTTAATTCCCTAATACATCATATTCCTTTCTATTGATAAGAACATCTAGGGATGGTATGCTATTGTTATTTTCCATTTCCATAGTAAAATTAATGTCTTTAGAGATATAGTGTCTTTAGAGTCTTGAAAAAATGGCTAGAGGGGTTCAGAAGAGTTCTGAAACCCAGACTGAGTATAAAATTTGTCATTATGGACTCATCAAGATACTTACTAGTGAAGAGATGAAGAATACGGGTTCTACTTGGGATGAGTTTCTTGTAGCACATCAATTTGGTAATATAAGGAAGGGTATTGATTTTAAAAATCAACCAAAGGAAGGATCTACAGTGAAGGTTGGAGGGTTCAAATCAGGGCCTAAGATGGATCGAACTTAGGAGTGTAAGAAAAAATAAGAAAAACCAAAGAAAAATAGGAATGACATGTCATCCAAGGTTGTAGTGCCAGAACCACCCTGCAAAATAACCTGAGGGTCCCTCAGAAGTAGGCATGCCTCTTCTCATAAGAAAATAATAACTAAAGAAACCTTACCTAATGTTGAGGTCATTATGGAATCAGAGTCGCCAAAAGAAGATCATACTTTGCCCCAGGAGTAGAAAGAGGATGTGCTTGTGATTGAAGAAGACAAGGGCATGGTGAGTGATAGGATGTCGAAATAGAGGACCATAGATGAAAATACAACCTTTCTCTTTTGGTGTATGTAGCAACCAACTTGGAAACTTCTGCTAGTAGTTGAAAACCAGGACTAGAGGGACAAGAGAACTCAGCTCCACTTCCTCACTTCATCATAAAGACCAATAAAGAAAAAGTTTCGAGGTTGAAATGAAATATTAAGGATTTGGAAGTTCTGGACCAATTTTTGAAATCCCAAAATGCAATTTTGGTGGCTAGAAATGGACAACTGACTATAGAAGTGGCTAGATTGAAAGAACAAGTTAGGAGATGGAGGATACATGTAGTTTATATGAAGACTCAAGCTAGAATATTAAAGAGGCACCTAAAGAAGGATCAAAGTACTAAATCTGGGATCAACATTCAAATATAGAAGTGATGGAAAGAAACTCAAAGAATCTTTTTTTTTGTAGAGATGAGTAAACTATAGTTGTGTGAGGAGACAAAACCAAATCAGGTTGGGGAGATGTCAGGCCTGAAAATCATCCCAATTTTTACCCATACAACCCTATTATACCCCTTGTTTCAAACCAAAAAGTGACCTTTATGCATGCATTCCTACTTTCTATTGATGTGTTCATGAGATAAGGGATAAAAATTCTTATTTTTCAAAGTAGTTTTAGAAGTGAATATCATTATGAATATATTCCTATATCTTTGGTTATCTAGAGTATTTTTTATTATTTACTTGTCATTTATTATAAGGTGCAATTGGTACATGTAAATAGGTGGTTTCGGGATTCTTGCGCTAGCTCTTGCACCAACTTCAAGATCATTCCTGCACTAAATCTGAGTCTAGTTCCCACACTAGTCAAAGAGGTTTGTTGGGAAAATAAAATTAAAAGCCAGTTTTCAAAGGGTTTTGTAGAAACTGAGGAGGAGCTGCATGCCTCCTACTGATCTCTAGTATAGTAGTTTAGTTTTGATTTTATTCTAAGTAAAGAAAATGTGAGAGGAAATCAGAACTAAGCATATAAAAGGTCATTTTGAGGATCTATTGCTGGCAAGATTTTGTTAATCAACTTTATTCTACTCTAGTGGAGGAATTCCTCACTCTAGCTTGTATCATTGTAAAAAAAACCTTATATATATATGAAGTCAGGGAGAGATATAGGTTAGTGATACTATTGTTCTCATCGCACACAGTTAAGTTTTTTTTGGTATCGTTGAAACCTTCATGGGCTCAATTGTTATGTATTGATGTATTAAACAAAGACCTTTATTAATAAAAAGGAATCTTAATGCCATGTTTCAATCTCTTTTTTTTTTTGTTTTACCTTGTATTGATTATTGGATCTCTATATTTAATCTCTTTTCTTTTTACAAGGGAACAAGTTGATTGGCTAGGGCCTAGCCATCCTAGCTCGTTGTCCCTTAGATCGTTCAATGTGTGAGTATTTTATCTTGTATTTATTGTTGTGGTGTGTGTGGCATTGCGTTTTATTTCATATAAGCAACAATATAAGATTTTTTGTGATTTTTTGGTTATGTTAAGGTGTGGGGATTACAATTTCTAGGTTGTATCAAGTCAGATCTAGATAATAGATTTGAACATTTTAAAGATTTGCAGGAATTAATACAAAAACTTACTTCTCTAAGTTGTATTGGTTTCGATCTGGAAGTTATATGTGTTCTTTGTAGACTTGTAATGAGAGAGTATGCATTTACCTTTCATTAGCTCAAATTTGACAAGTTATATTTGTATTTTGAAGTATTGCAACCCTGTGATGTTTAGATTTTCCTCCAAAGGTTAATGAAAACACATATTTGAATATTTCTTGATTTGCATATCTTTCTTTGACAATGTTGTTGATATTTGAAAGGATATGAAGGTTCAAGTTTACTGACAAATGGTTTCATTGAGTTAAGTTTGTGATTTAAGCTTGTGTTGCAGACACTGGAATGAGTTTCTTTCATGATATTGTGTGTTTTGATTAACCTAATACCATAAATCTATGATGACCCTTAAGGTTTCAAAGTTATAATGTTGATGTTTGGTAAGGTTGGTCCTTCAAGGCCTCTCCATTATTGGGGATAGATGAAACAAGACTTCTTTGGCCTTATTCCAAATATTTTTATGCTTTGAAATATTTTTAACCATGAAGACCTAAATTTGTGGGTTCATTTGCATATTGATTTCCACTACAGGAACGTAGTAATAGGGTGCAGGTGTTGGTGCACTAAGATGAATATTTAAATCAATCTTAATTCCTACATTACATTATCAACTAGGGATTTGTATGTTTATTTCAAGGATGTCATCACTATCTATGTAATAGAGATCAAAGGTTGTTACGTAACTAAATGAGTCTAACAATTCATCAAATCGTTGCAAGAATGTATTAACAAATCCTTAATTCTTGAAGTTCAATCAAAGACAATTCAAAGAATAAATCTCGAAACATACCCAAACCATAAATCTAGATCCAATCATAACTGCTTTGCAAAGGAAATGAATTTCAAGCATGTGCACTAAAAGAAACCATATCTAATGGGCTTTGTCTGATCTAGTAGATGGAAATAAATACTACAACAATAGAACAACAAGTAACTACTTCAATCTTTAGCATAAATCAGAAAGAAGTTCAACCAATTGTAACACTTAGCTTAATCTACACAATTCATTAAAAGAAAAACATTCATATGTGACGTAGTTTCACCTATTCAACATGTTAAAGTAACAACGTTTAAAGATCTATTTCAAATGCAAATGTAAGTTGTAAAGAATAACTTGATTCTGTAAAAAAACAGTAATAAATATTTACAGAAAATAAGGAAATGATTATGATACAAAAGAGTAGAAAATATTCTAGCGACTAGGCCCAAAGCCTCCAAAAGTTACTGTTGATAAAGCTCAGAACATGATTAAGAGAGAATCTCTGTATTTCTCATTAATTGAAATATTAAAAGTACATAATTACTGTAATGTCAAAATATGCTCTGTTTAATACAAAGATACAATAACGGGTAAGTGTCCCAATCCTTTTCACCCATCGTCATCATATAGTTTGATGGAAAACTATTGGATGAAAGCAAATCCTAAGGATCAAAAGATCCTCAGGATTTTGTGGCTAAATGATCGGATTTTCTGTTTGCTAAATTAGCACTTTATTTCCTATCTTTCGCTAGCTCGCACAGCCAAGGAACAATTTTCTCCTAGTTTGGCGTTGCCATTCTAGCGACTGAACAACAATTGTCCAATTCTAATTTCCTGCACATAAAAACAAGCAAAATTTAGTCTTCTCATGCTAAAAATATGCAATCTGTTAATGATTGGTTTTACCTAACTTTCACAATATTTTCTTCCAAATCCTTTCCAAGAATGAAGACAAATACATAAAAGTAAGAAATTTATCAAGTAATGTCAGGGTAAAAACATACCTTTTTTGTGACCCAACATACTTCCCTACTTACCTTTTTGCATGTCCTCATGCAAGAAGATGATTAACATGCAATTGTGTTAAGGAGTAGGCAAGATAGGTCTCCTCTTGATATAACTGAAAACCATTTTTCTTTTTAAGCATTGCAAATGCTCGGCCCTATTGTCATTCTGGAAATTCATAGTCAAAATGATACCCATCAAGTGGATACCAAATAATTAGGCTTTTATAACGATAACCTATCCATGTAGGGCCCATGCATAAAATAAGATTGTTGTACTTAACCAAACGAGCAACAACAACTTTGAAATTTATGTAACCGAATGACTGTCTATTTTTAATGTTGTTGGTGGAAGCTATCCACCTCTATTTTGTAGCAAGTAGGGCTTCTTCTTTAATATCCTAGAAATATTCCACTCCTACTTTTACAGTTTCTTTATGGAGAGGACCTAAAGAGGCCACAACCTTCGGTTTCTCCATAAATCACTTATGTTGTATATAAAGGTGTAAGCGTTGTGTATGTTCTCCCCTAACCCAAAGATCTATTTCATGCTCCATTTTTTGGAAAATGTTATATGCCTTAGCCCACTTAATCTAATTACAGGCAAAAGAAATTAAGGCTTGAAATTGAACATCTCTGATGAAGGGGCTAAGATTAGCATCCCTTTCTTCTTCCAGGAAAAGGTTGGGTAAGTATAATTCAAAGAGGAAATTCCTCACCTTTCCATATTGCTCCTTGCAACATTGAATGAAGTCTGGGGTTGATTTAAATTCGACTGGTTTACTTCCCCTGATAGCCTTAACCTTTAACAATAAATACCTCTCAAGAAAAAACATCACATAATTGGTAGCAGACGACCTACAACAGAAAGCATCTGGATAAATGGAGAAGACAATTTTAATTTGCTCCATAGATTTCTGAAGTTGACTCTATGCTTCTTTTACTTTTTCTACTCAGCTCTGAGACTAGTATAAGTCTCATCCTCTGTTGTAGTCATCTCATCAAACTTCTTCAATAAATCCTTATGTGTTTGCAGGGGTACCACTTCTCTTTGATACTGTGCGAGAGTATGCTGTAATTTTGCTCGTTCTTTCTTCAACTTTTGGATAGTGGCATCCTTTACCAAATAAGTCTATAGGGGTGTGTCTTCAGTCTGAGCAGCTTTATCATAGGTTAACACTGAGTCGTTATGAACAACTATTTCTGCTGTATGAACAATTCCCTTTGAAATGTAGCTGTATATTTGATAATTTTCTAGAAAATATGTTTGAACAACAACATCCATAAAATCCACAAAAAGAGAAAACTTTGTCCAAGTCTCCATCAAGAGGGTGAAAATGTCTTCAGTATGAGTTTCGGTGATTTTAGTATGATACATTTCAGTTTTAATTCCAATTAAATTTACAGGGGTATCTTCTATTTGCGTTCTAGTGGTTTGAAGGAGGTTTTCACTTTGAGTACCAATAGTTTTCAATTCCACTTTGTTCCTGTGAGCCTTTCTCGCTTATTTCAACCATTTTCTCAACTGTTTGATATTTTTTTTTCAATTTCTTATTCTATTTTCTCAATAGATTCATCCTCACATAATCTGATTTCTTTGCCTTCTTAGTGAGGTGTTTGATTGGAGAAGAAATGATAGTATTTGTTTTGGGAAAAAGAGGGTTATATTGTTACTAGGATCACATTCCAATAAGATAGTATCTCCTGATTGAGCTTCTAGTTCAGGGATTCTTTCTACATAAGTTTCTGGCTCAAGAATTCCATTTATAGAGGAAATTTGTCCCCCTTGTTCTTGTGACTCCTCCATATCTCCGGAGGATGGTAAAATTTTTGTATGACCAGAACTACTGGCAGAGGCAAACAGGCTAGGGGTGCGGTCCTGATCTTGTGAATGTCCAGATTGACTTCCCTCTTTGAAGAGCATCCCCAAGTTTTCCAGAACTCAGGCCACCTCTTCTTCATCACCCTATGGAAAAATATTATGTGGACTTGCAGGGGTGTATGAGACGATCCTACTTCCTCTGTCAATTCTGTAATATTATGTTGTGAGATTATCCTCCTAGAATGTCTTCGTTTTGCAGGGTCAAAGGCTAAAGCAAAGGTTTTCCTTTTTCATGCCCTCCTTGAGATTGTTACCTCTAAATTTTGTTGTTTATTATCTGCTTCATCAACATTCTCTACCATTTGGTCAACAACTGCCCCTTCCTATGCATTTCCTAGGTTTTCTTCTAATGAGGGTACAACAAGGTTTACAAAATTGTTCCAGGTTAATTGTTGCTAAGCTAGTTCTCTAGTGACGACCAACTTAATTATACCATGATGGCTAATTGTAGCCTACAGGTTCTTAACTTTCCTGATTCAAATAGCAACATCATGCAGTAAATAACTTAAAAAGAATGGAAAATTAACTACAATCTTCTGCCTAAGTATTGCTAACAACTTAAGGTGTCTAGATCATACCACGTCCTATCAGCCATCATAAGTGATATATTTCTGAACAACTATTGTCAATTCTCACCATGGTTCCCTCAAAGATGTAGGCTGAATTCCTTTGTCATTGTGTATTAATTCTTCACCTAACTCTTTGAATACATCCACAGCTTCATGCAATTGTACATGCTTCTCAGTCCAATTTATGCATTCTGTTGAAAGTCCTGAGACTTCGGCTTTGACAGCTTCAGAGACTGCTATTACTCTTCCTTTTACGGTTGTGTGTCCATTCTGTAAGTTTGAAAAAATTCCAGTACAATGTCATTGTGAAATCCCTGCAACCTGACCAAGTACTGTATCCACCTGACGAGTTCGAGAATTGCTCAAGCCTGTTCTGTTAATTGCAATAGTGTGGGCTTGTTGTGAATGTTGTTCCCCCCATGGTTGTTGTGCTTCTATAACAATTTCACTACTCTGCATGAAATAACCTTAATTCTACAGTTTTAGTGTTGAACAAGAACGAATAAGCCGCATGCAAGAGTATCGATCATAAAAAGTTTTTATATAAAGGAAATAATAATGATCGTTCAATCAGAAAAAGCTTTTTATAAATGAAATACTAATTAATCGGTCAAATCAACAAGTTATGGCAGCGTTGGGTAATTATATCTTGTCAAATCATCATAGCACATAATCTTCTGCCTCCAATAAGAAAAGAGTGTCCTCTTCATCAGAGTACGGGAAAATGAGAAGTACACACGACATCATTAATATGGTATGAAGTTGTCAGAGGATTCCAATAGGTGGAGTGGAGTGAAATAATTAACATTCGTACGAGAGGTTAGAGATTATCCTAAAAATAATAAAGCGTGTAGATATTCATTATGAGAATTGATTTACCTTTTGTGATTGATAAAGAGAAAGCTGACAAGGCATGAAAACATAATGACTGCTAGCGTCAATTGATTGGACGATGCTGAAGTGATTCATTGAATGGATTTTCAATGGTTATGCCAGTTTTTAAAAGTATAAACACTATTCAATGGTGGTTTCTCCTTTTGGATTAATTGAATAGAAAGTATTATCATACTAAAGAATTGGCAATATAGAATACTACTCCAATACCACAGGTAGAGCCACTGCTGCCAGTAGGTGTCTATAGCCTCGACAGGGTTGCCACTTAAACCCAAAAATGAGCCAATATCCTCAACTTATGACTTATTATTATTATTATTATTATTATTTACATATTTATGCAAAGAGACCATTGTGCTGGCATGGTAACCAGATAACCGTAATGCCTTTCACTAGGGTAGAACAAAGTGAACAGGCCTACTCTTGATGAGACCTCTTGTCCTTAGACATATATAATGTCTGAAAGGACATTACCCTAGTGTGGTAGCCAGAATGGAAATGTCACTTGTGTTAAGTCCTTATGATCATGGTAGGTCAATTCATAATGAGACCTCCTATCCTCTTTGACAAATATTTATCCTATTCCCAATTTTACATTATAAGTTGAGGGAGGTTCACTAACTCCTTAAGGGTCGGGGATGGTGTAAGAAGTAAAAGAATTCCTACAAAATATATTCTTTCTTTCCTTGCATTGTGTCAAAAGGAACTTCCATTTGAAAGTGTAAAAGAGAGAATTGACAATATGTTGATATTGGTGGTGAATCAAATTGAGAATATATCCAAATGAAAGACATACAACAAGTCATTTAATAGATGAACCATGTTAGATTAAAATAAAGGTAATCAACAAACAATTAAAAGAAATCATAATGAAACCAATATGAATACTTTTTAAAAGAGATTTTGATGCAAATTTCTAGCCAAATAGATGACTGTATAGGTGGAACGGCAAGTAGTTTATTGGAAAAGAAAAACAAATGTTCAATTAGGAAAGGATTAGAAAATGTTCAATCGAGAATGTAACAAAAAAGTTCAATCGGGAATGAAAAAAAAAAATTTGTTCTGTCAGGAATGGAACAACGAATGTTTAGTCAGGAACGAAATAGAAAATGTTTTGTAGATGGAACAACAACTAGATGATGGGCAAAACATCGACCATTCATTTGATGGAACAACAATATCTCGCTTGGCATAACATAAACTTTTCTTTTAAAATAGCAACAACCATATGTATGAAAGTCGGTAAAAGGAACAACAACCATTCTTTTGGAAGAGAACAACAGTTTTCTGGAAAATAAAATAGGTAGCAGTTCATCCCAAAAGGAACAACAACTGTAAAACATAAAAACTATAAAAGAAACAACAATTGTTCTTTTTGGAAAGGGAACAACAATTGTCCCAAAAATATAACAATTGTTGTTCAGTCCAAATAAAACGGCGACAATGAGACAACGATAAAAGAGATGAAGAAACATTTGTTGTTCCCATGGAAAGGACCAACAAATGTTTAAACAACACTATTTCTTAAAAAGATTCAACTAATTCACACAACAATGTTTACTCTATTCAATCATGCAAGTAAAAAAAGAATATGGAAAAATTAATAAGTTATGTTCTCAGAAAATATATACATTATTTACAATTGAAAAGGAACAATTTTCATGAAAGTAAAGCCTTCGGGTCATCACTCCCTGCAGCTAAAATTTGCATAGTGGGATCACTGCATACCTATTGCCAAAAAGACTCTTTTGTGAGTGGCTTGTGATAAAGTCACAACGAGTGTCCGTTCACCAGAAAAGGAGAGCCAGACCCATCAATGGTTATCAGAGTTATATTGCCATTGTTATGTACTTCATGAATCTCATACGGTTCAAGCCACCTTGTCTACAGTTTTCTTGGAAATTCTTGAAACTTGGAATCACAGAGGAGTGCTCAGTATCCTTTCTGAAACATTTTCTTCTTAATAAGATTGTCGTGCCACTTAGCCCTTTGTTGTTGAATAATTTCTCTACATTATAGAGCAAGTAGTCGTATTTTGTCCAATTCATTTAATTTATGAAGTCGTTTCATTTAGGCCTCTGTCAGATCCAGTCCCACTTCTTGGGTTGTTCTAAGAGTCTTTATTTCAAATTTGATAGGAAAAATAGGTTCCTTACCAAAAAAAAGTTGGTACGGGGAATAACCAGTAGTGTTTTACCAAGTTGTGTGATAGGCCCACAAGGCCTATGGAAGTTTAGTGGCCCAGTCTCGTTGGTGTGTTGAAACTGGTTTAGTCAAGATCGCCTAAAAGACCTTGTTGGTGCTTTCAACTTTCCCATTCACCCGCGGTTGATATGGAGAAGTGACTCTATGTGTAATACGATGGTTCTGTAGAGTGGTAATAATATTATGTCCTATAAACTATGGCCCTCCATCTGTTATCACTTCCTGGGTAAACCATACCACACAAATAACTTAAATAGAAAATTAATAATAGTTTCTTCCATATCCCTTGGCAAAGATACTGCTTCTACCCACTTTGTTACATATTCTGTAGAAAGCAGTATGTAGGCTTTTTGGTTCGATGGCGGATTGAATGGGCCAACAAAACCCAAGGCCCATCGTTTGAAAGGCACCATTACCAATTGCAGTTGCAATGACATCTCATCGTCTTGACTAGGAAGACCCATCCTCTGACAGCTATCAAAGGCCTAGACATATTTTTTTGCATCTTTAAAGATAGTGGGCCAGTAATAGCCCATCTGAAGTATTTTATGTCCAGTTTTGCGATCTACAAAACGTCTACCACAAGGCTCGTCATGGCAAGCTTTCAGAACATCGTAGATCTCATATTTGTGAATACATCACCATATCTCCATATTAGACCCTATGTGGAAAATATATTCGCCGATCGAAGAAAATTTGGCACTGCGTTAGAAATTTCACTTCCTTTCTTTATCTAACAAGTGCCTTGGTAGTTTTGTTGCCACTAGATAATTTGCTACGTCTGCATACCTAGGTGCCTTTACTGCCACAACAAACAAATGTTCATTTGGAAACTGGTCATCCATTGCTGATGGATCATCCGTTCTAGGTACCCGAGACAAAATATCTACAACTGGATTTTCCTTCCCTGGTCGGTCCTTAATAGTAATATCAAACTCTTGCAAAAGTAACAACCAACAAGTCATCCGCCCATTAATAATAGGTTTATTAGCTAAATATCTAATAGAGGAATGATAAGTATATAGAAAGACTAAATAGCCTATTATATAATGTCTAAACTTTTTTATGGCATAAATAACAACTAAAAATTCATTTTTTTGTGACTATGTAATTGAGTTCAGTAGAAGTGAGATTTTTTCTGATATAATAAATAACACAGGGCTTTTTGTCCTCCTCCTATCTGAGAACAATGCCTATTTCTATGTCTGATGCATCTATAGAAATATGGAAAGGTAGCTTCAAATTTGGTCCTCATAATATTGGTGCAATTGAAATCATCTTCTTTAGATCTGCAAAGGCAACATCACATTTGTCAGATCAATTATATTCAATGTTACCAGTTAAAACATACAAAGGTGCAACAATTTTTGCAATTTTTTCAATAAATCTGTTGTAATACCCCGCATATCCAATGAAACTACGTACCTCAGTCTGGGTGGTGGATGTGGGTAGTGCAAGAATTACCTCTATTTTCGTAGGATCTACTTGTATTCCTGCAGTAGAGATGTAGTGTCCTAAAATCACACCTTCAATCATCATCATATGACACTTTACATTGCTCAAGCATAACCTGGTGGCAATGCATTGTTCAAATACCTTTTCTCGATTTTGTAAGCCCTGCTCAAATCACTCCCATAGCGGGTAAAATCATCCATATAAATTTCAAGCCCTTTGTTGATCATATTAGAAAAAATGCTCAATATTTCCCTTTGAAATGTGGTTGGGGCATTGCATAAACCAAAGGGTAGAACTCTATATGAAAACGTACACCACGGACAAGTAAACATGGTTTTGTCCTAGTCTTTAGGGGCGATCTAGGTCTGATTTAGCCATTGAATCCATTAAGGAAGGAAAAAAAGTGTTTCCCTGCTAAGGTTTGAAGAACTTGATTAATGAACAGAAGAGGGAAATGGTCCTTCTGGGTGGATTTATTCAATTACCTGTAGTCCATGTAGATTTACCATTTCCTAGTTTTCTTTGGAACGACTACCAAAGGGGAGACCCACTAGCTATCCGAGATTAAATAAATAAAATTCACATATAGTAACTTTTGTAGTTCCTCTTTCACAATATCTCCGAGGTGGGGATTCAACCTTCTCTGGGGCTGTCGAATGGTTTGAGCATCCTTATCGATGTAGATATGATGGGTACACAGTTGGGGATCTATACCTTTCATGTCTGAGTATTCCCAGGCAAAATATTTATTATATTTCCGAAGTACTTGAATAAGCCTGTGCTATTGGTGGTTGTCCAAGTTATCGTTAATGTTAAGTGTTTTTCCTGGTTCAATCTCAATTGGCCTGCTATTATAAACAATGGTCATGGGTATATGTTGATCATATACGTCCTTGGAGGGATCTCCCTATGATTCATTATCAAGAATGTCTTTTAATACTTGGCATGTCAGATTATTCATGAAAACTGGCCTATTAATGAACTTTTTAATCACATCATCCTTCGTTTGATTTTTAAATTCAATATCTTCTTCCATTGTGAGAGGAGAGTGAATGTTTTCTTCTAGGTATCTAGGTGGGTGTAACTGAGTATTTACAATACGTAGACTTGGTTTAGCAGGAGGATACAAAACAAGATTCTTCACAACATTTCCTTGTGTAATAGTCATGTTTTCTGCATGACATCCTATATAAGCATCTATCGTCGCTAACCAAGGTTGACCCAATATCAAAGGATGTCCATCTAGCCTAATACTTGGGTTAATGACTACGAAATCCACAGGATATTCCCATGAATCAACAGAAACAGTTACATCCTATAAGGTTCCCTCGGGTCTGACTACTGATCTGTTGGCAATTTCTAATAAGAATGAGGTGGGTTCCAAAGTTGTAATGCTCAAAACCCTACATGTTTCAATAGTTAGAATATTAATGGCTGCTCCAAGATCTACTAATGTGTTTGGAAAGGTGCAACCTTGTATTTGAATGGTTACTACAAGATTCCCTAGATATTCATATTTAATTGGTTCTTGTTTACCTAGAAGCAGGTCAGATAAAGTTCCTACCACGTGCATTTTTGGTGGATTTTTCAATTTCCTCCCAGGCTTCTTCCCACATAACTCCTTAATTGCTTTTTCATAGATCGGGATGTCTCGTATGGCTTGGAGGAATGAAATATTTATACATAATTTTTTTAATTCCCCTAATATCTCAAAATCATGATAGATAGTGAGTTTAGCTATTGCTAGTCTCTCAGGGAATGGGGGAGAAGAAATTATAATTTTATCTCAATTTTGTTGCTTGACTGTGTCTTCTTCCTATTTTATTTCTATAGCAATCACGGTTTAAGGATTTATTTCAGGTTTTTTTTTGTTTTCATTTTCTTTATTTTATTCCGTGGAAATAATGTGCCCTAACCTTAGCCGAAGCTTAGTACATTCTATTGGTTCTGTATTATTGTCTGAACTCTCAAGATTTTGTACATATTGGACTATTCTATTGTTATTAGGATTCAAATTTGGTTGAGTTGGCAATTGCGGGCACATTGAAGGATGAGGGTTCTGAAATGGACTAGGCAGTGTGGGTTGAGGTTGAGAACCCTCTCCCATGGGTAATTTTTTCATCCCCATAGGGCTCTGCCAGTTTTGAGGCAAATTCAGGTTTTGTGAAGTGGAAGCAACCCACTATGAAGGGTAAGGATTACTAGCTGAATTTTTCCAGTGGGGGTAGAGCATTGTGGATTTGGCTAGCCAGCTCCTGGGAAGGGTTGGTTTGGCTAGGGTGACATGGAATACTATTGGGATTGTCAGGCAGAGAAAGGTGGTTGTCCTTTCCATGTTCCAGGATTTTTTTGTTGATGATATTGCGTAGGAAAGAACAAAGACGTGTCTTGTGGCATACATGAGGGTTGTGCTTGCCATTGTCAACGTTGTCTCATTAATTATGTCGGCTCTCTTCCTTCTTCATCTTCTTTTAATACTTATTTTAACCCAAGAAGTGATGGAAACTGATCTGTGGCATGGTCCTTGGTGCATATAGAACATGTATGAATCATGTCCAAAGGACATTCTCTTTGGTTGTTCTTCTTTCGGCATCATGGGAAGAATATGGCTAGCGTTTGTTCTGCCTCAACTTGAGTTTGTGTAGCATTTAATATGTCTAACTATGTATTGAGCATGCCTAAGATATCTGTCTTGAAATCTTCAAGGAGGTTGCTGATCTCCATTCTCGTCACACCTCCACTAGGAGGTTTGCTTCCTCTAGTCATGGAGTCTTGGCTTCCTAGCCCGATGCATGTGCTACCTCACGAACACCTGATACACAATTAAACAATTTCGTCATAGTCGTCTTGAGAAATTTCACCTTTCCCCATAAGATTTAAAGTTTCTACCCATTCTTCTTTCATCCCTTTCATTAAAATGGCCTTCAGGACTGTTTTTGGTAATGTGGAGTGAGGGGAAATTTTCAAATTGTACTGAAACCATTCAACATATTCCTCTAGAGTTTCATTATCCTTTGCATACATTTTAAAGATTTCATCTTTTAAATCCCTAGTCCTACAGTAGTCCTAATATTTAGTGAGAAAAGAAGTTTTCATGTCATCCCAGGAGTTAATGGTGCTTCCACCTAAACCCAAAAAACCATCTCAAACCTACTTCTTTTAAGGTGGAGGGTAACAACTTCAATTTTTGAGGATCGCTGGTGTAATCATTACCTCTGCATAGGATGTCAAACCCAAATAAGAAAGCATCCAGATCCTCTGAGGTAATCCCATGAAAGGTTGGGATATTCTGCAAAGAAATAACTTTCATTGGGGCATTGGCTGCTGGGTCGACGATGGGATATTCAGACACCGAGGTTTGACCTTGAGGCGGTTGATTCACCATTTGGTCAAAGATATGCCAATATTCTTCAAGGATTTCGTGGTTAGGGGTGTTATCTGAGTGGGTGGAGCAGTCATGATTTGAAGGGGCTTTGCTGCACTACTCAAATCTGGGATCACAAGAGATCCTAATTCAGACGGTTGTGTCCTTCTCTCAAATTACATGATTTTCCCTCTTTTTAAGGATCAGCGTATTGGTGATTTGGACTTTGGAAACCTTTCTTAGACCCTTCAGTCTTGCTATGGATCTCGGCAGAATCTGTAGTTAATGATTCTGCTGCTTGAGGGATCAAAGTAGAGCCCTTTCCAGATACTGTCTAGGTTCCTACTGACGCCTGAGATTCATCTTTTTGAATGATTTCATCTATGAAGGTTGGTCTCCCAAGGGTCGCCAATCCCTGGGATTTTTTGATCTATTGGTATCTTTTTTCACCTAGTCATTCATTCCTACACAACCTCTATGCATATTCTAAGAGCGAGCACTAGAAGCAAGCTTTTTTTCTTGTTGTGTACGCAAATTCTTACCTCTCGTTTTCAATACCCAATTCTCTTCATAGACATAAATTGACTATTATCTTTAACAACGTCCCCGGTAATAATGCCAAAATGTTGGTATCGTAATATGAATATTTAAATCAATCTTAATTCCTACATTACATTATCAACTTGGGATTCATCTGTTTATTTCAAGGATGTCGTCACTATCCATGCAATAGAGATCAGAGGTTGTTACGTAACGAAATGAGTCTAACACTTCATCAAATCATTGGAAGAATGTATTAACAAATCCTTAATTATCGAAGTTTAATCAATGACAATTCAAAGAATAAATCTCGAAACATACTCAAACCATAAATCTAGATCCAACCATAACTAATTTGCAAAGGAAATGAATTTTAAGCATGTGCACTAAAAGAAACCATATCTAATGGGGTACTGTCTGATCTAGTAGATGGAAAGAAATACTACAGCAATAGAACAACAAGTAACTACTTCAATCTTTAGCATAAATTGGAAAGAACATCAACCAATTGTAACACTTGGATTAATCTACGCAATTCATTAAAAGAACATCATTTAGATGTGACGTAGTTTCACCTATTCAACATGTTCAAGTAACAATGCTTAAATATCTATTTCAAATGCAAATGTAAAATGTAAATAATAACTTGATTTTGTAAAAGAACAATAATAAATATTTGTAGAAAACAAGGGAATAATTATGACACAAAAGAGCAGCGAAACTTCTAGCGATTGGGCCCAAAGCCTCCAAAATTTATTGTTGATAAAGCTCAGAACGTGATTAAGAGAGAATCTCTGTATTTCTCATTAATTGAAAAAATAAAAGTACAAAATTATTGTAATGTCAAAATATGCTCTGTTTAGTTCAAATATACAATAACGAGTAAGTATCCTGATCCTTTTCACCCATCGGAATCATGTATTCTAATGGAAAACTAATGGATGAAAGTGAATGCTGAGGATCAAGAGATCCTCAGGATTTTTTGGCTAAACGATTAGATTTTCTGTTTGCTGAATTAGCACTTTCTTTCCTATCTTTCGCTAGCCTGTATAGCCAAGGAACGATTTTCTCTTAGTTTTACATTGTCATTCTATTGATTGAACAACAATTGTCTAATTCTGATTTCCTGCACATAAAAAAAGAAAAGAAAAAGTTAGTCTTCTCGTGCTAAAAACATGCAATATGTTAATGATTGGTTTTACCTAACTTTCACAATATTTTCTTCCAAATCCTTTCCAAGAATGAAGACAAATAGATAAAATTAAGCGATTTATTAGGTAATGTCAGGGTAAAAACATACCTTTTCCGTGACTCAATAGTAGGAACAGAGTCCCTTCCATACTCCTTTTCTGTTGGATATTTCAAATACCATGGTGATATTTTTATTTCAAAACCACTAGTATTGATTGTAGAACGTGTTGTGCACTAAGATTTGGTTATGGTTAGTTTCTTCCCTTGTTACGATTGTACAATAGAAGGATACCATGTGATTTTTCACTTAAATTATTTGGTTTTTGCCTAAGTAAGGATAAATCCCTTCTGATGCCTGGAGTGTAGTTGAGAGAATCCTTGAAGTTGTGATAGTAGTTACCTTCATAGCACAAGACTTGGTTGACTGTTAATAATTTCTAGTTTTGTCATAGATTTTCTTTAAGATTCATTTAAAAGGGATTGAATGATTTATTTTCTTGGTTTGGGATTAAGAAATATTCTTTTTACTCTCATGTTTCATGAATGATTTGAATCACATAAGAACAATAACGCTTTCATCCTACAATGAATATGGAATGATTGGTAAAGTAGAGTATAATGCAAAGTGTGTTTAGTACATGAACAAGGTCAATTGATTTACTCAGTACAGGAATCATTTAATCAATTGTATGGTTTGTCTTGGTGCTTGTTTGCAATATTGTTGAATCCTAAGGTCAATTTGAAAGATTTATTATGGATAAGATCTCAGTTCATTAGGGTATTGGTGAGTAAAAACAAGTCAACATATAAAATGATCTCAGTGCTGTCATGAAAACTAGTATAGGAATATTAAATTAGACTTTTCATTATCTTTCATTACAAAACTTGGAAATTTTGATTACTCTATGTGGGGATATGCTTGCTTTGAAAATTTTGACATGATTTCTTTTGTCAATGAAATTGGTACGTCTCAAAGCTTATGAAGCCTTGGTTTGAAAATTAAGTGTTGAGGATTGTGGATATGATCTTAGCACCCAACAACTAGTAAATCAAACCACCAAGGGATCCTGAGCCTTTGTCCCAACCTAGGCTCCATAACTAGTTACTCAACCCAAGTTTTTCAAGAGCTTCCAGAGCATTTTTTTCCAAACCAAAACCATAAGGAACATGAGCACCAATTAGAAAAATAATCAAGTGGAAAACCCACAACACCATGGCTATATAGGAAATGGCAAGGCAAGGAAAAAACCACTATCAATTCAGGAAATCCTCCATGCCAATGACAACACATAACTAAACAATCACATTCATATACATGCATCCATAAATTAGCAAGGAAATCACACATGCAACATGTTATCTACAAAGAAATCTACTTGTAGTTGTTGATCTACTTTTTGCCTTGTGATTTCCTGCTTTCCTTTTCCTTCTTTATCCAAATCCAAGTGGATGCTAGAGTGCTCCAAGAATGCTCTAAGTGTGCAAGAGTGTGAGAGAATGAAAGAGAGCTCCCAAAATTGAACTGACAAAATCTTAAACTGTGAAAAGATGTGAACAGATGCTGAGAATCCTTTTTATCCTTGAGGCCTCTATTTTATTCATTTTTCCTTCAGTTTTCCTCTCATGCAAATTTGTGTCTCTTCACCTTCCTTTTCTCCTATTTTCCTTTATTTCATAAATAAAATTCCAATTATTACCATTTTGCCTTTGTCAATGGATTTTCCAATTCCCATCGCCATTAATAAATCACCAATGATACTCATCACTATGTTTTTCTGAACATTTAGCTTGGAATATGTGTCCTATGACCTTGGTCTTATTTTTATTTACATGAAAATCAATTAGGGGCTATTACAAACCCCTCCCCCTTGGGGGAACATCGTCCTTGGTGTTAAGTAACACCTATGACTAGAAAATCACTGAAGACAAAATCTATTGTGCATGGATCTTTATAACATAGCTCGATGCAATATTTACAATGACAACTACTTCAAACCATGACCAACATAACAAACATGACAATCATACTGCTTATTGGAGCTTTATAACATAACTCGATGTGGTTTTTACAACATACATATCCATATACATATAAACAACACAAAAACAAACATATATACCATAGTACATCTTCTCAACCAACAAATATAGAAGGATAAATATCGCTCATTTGATCAACCATATCCCATGTAGCTTCATCTAGCTCAAAGTGCTTCCACTGCACCTTAACTCACCTGATTAATCTGTTTGGAAGCATGAGTTGTTTCCATTGCAATATGCATTGCGGTTTTGGTTGTAATTCTCTCTCTTGTTCAACCTACAATATAGAACAGTAAATCACTTGATGATCATCCTAGACATAATTCTTAAGCAATGAAACATGGAAAACATCACGGACTTTCCCAGTCGGAGGCAGGGCAAGTCTATAGGCCACTGGTCCAATCCTCTCAAGGATCTCAAAAGGCCTGAAATACGAAGATGCCATCTTGGAACATGATTCAATCCTCAGGGATATCCTCTTACGATTGATGTGCAAGTACATATGCTCCCCAACTTGAAACTCCTTAAATACCCCATACTGATATGCATAACCCTTTTGCCTATCATGTGTTGCCTTTAAATTCCTTTTGATAACTTGCATTTCCTATTCCATCTCTGCCAAAATATCTGGTCCAATCAATACCCTATTCACTAAATCACTCCAATTGATAGGAGTATTACAAATCCACCCATATAATGCGTTAAAAATACTCATCTTCAATGACTCATGATACCCATTATTATAAGCAAACTAAACTAGTGGAAATAATATTCCCACATCCTCTACTAATGGATGGCATACATCCTCAACATGTCCTCAAATATCATGTTAACCCTCTCTATTTTTCCATATGTCTGCGGATAACAAGTTGTACTGAAATCCAAATCTATCCCCAGACCTGCAAATAACTCTTTCCAAAACCTGGAAGTGAACCTGGAATCTCTATCAGATACAATATTCTTAGGAACAACATGCAACCTCACTATCTACCTGATGAAAATATGAGCTACCTCATTAGCTGAATTTGTAAACTTCATCACAATGAAGTGAGATATCTTGGTCAACTTGTCAACCACAACCATAATGGAATCATGTTGTCTTGATGTCCCCGAAAAACCTGTAATGAATTCCATGGAAATGACCTCCCATTTCCAATCTAGAATTAGAATTGGTTGTAATAAACCGCATGGATTCTTACACTCTACTTTTACCTACTGAAAATCTAAACATCTCGTAACAAACTCAACCACCTCTTTCTTCAAGTTCGTCCAATGATAGAATTTATTAACTGCTGTCAATGTCTTATGATATCCTAGGTGACCTGAATACGGATTGACATTAAACTCCCTCAAGATAAGAGTCATGAGTTGATTGTCATTTGGTACATAAATCATGTTCCTAAATCTGACCAAGCCATTTTTCATGAGATGGTAATCTACATCCTAATCACCTTTACCCTGTTGTTGTAACTTGTGCTTAAGATGTTGGTACCTACCATCCTATTTCCCTACATGCAAGATCCACTCCTGCAAGTATATCCCATAAAAACTCACTGCTACAATGTGATTCACTTACACTCTTCTACTAAGATAATCTACAACCATATTCTCCTTTCCCTTAATGTACTTGATCTCGAAGTCAAACTCATTGAGAGTATCCAACCATCTAGTTTGTATGGAATTCAAAATATATTGTTAAAAAAAGTACCTCAACCCATTGTGATTGCTCATTAAGATGAACCTCCTACCAAGAATATAGCGTCTCCACATCTTCACTGCATGAATGATAACTACCAATTCAAGATCATGGGTCACATAGTTATTCTCGTGCTCAGTGAGCTTCCTTGACTCATAGCATACTACATGTCCATCCTGCATTAGAACTCCACCAAGTCCCCTCTTGCAAGCATATTTACATACCACAAACTCTATTTTGATCTGCAATATTCAAGACTAGAGAATTTGTAAGCAACTGCTTCAACTACTCAAAAATAGTTGCACACTCCTATGTACATTCAAACTTCTTCCCTTTTCACTGCAAAGATTTAATAGGAAAAACAATCCATTAGACATTCCTGATGAACCTCTTGGAATAACTTGTTAATCCCATAAATGATCTGACCTCATCCACATTCCTAGGAGTTTCCCATTCCATGATAACTATGATATTTTCCAGGTCCATTATTATACCTTCCTTAGAAATAACATTCCCAAAGTAATGAATTTTTGATGGAAAGAAGTTGCACTTACTAAGATTGACATACAACTGATGCTCTCTCAACAATCTTAACATTGATGCTAGGTTCTCTGCATGCTATTCCTCATTCTTAGAATATATCAATATGCCATCAATGAATATTATCACTATCTTGTCTAGATAAGGACACAACACATTATTCATCAAACACATGAAAGTAGCTAGAGCATTAGTCAAACGAAAAGGAACCACAAAAAACTCACAATTCCCATACCTTGTTCAGAATGTGGTTATGTAGATATCCTCTTCCTTGTTTCATACTTGATGATACCCTAATATAAATTTAATCCTCGAGAAAATTGTTTCTCCCTTCTTTTGATCAAATAAGTCATCATTTTGTGGAAAAGGATACATGTTCTTGATCATCACCTTATTCAAATTCCTATAATCAATTCACAATTTGAGAGTGTCATCCTTCTTCTTCACAAACAATACTAGTACACCCAAAGGAGACACACTTGGCCTAATGTATCCCTTATCGAGCATTTCCTTAAGCTGCAAACTCAATTCCACCAAATCTAGAGTTCTCATCCTATAAGGTTCCTTTAATGTTGGTGTTGCTCCTGGTACTAATTGAATAGAAAAGTTCACTTCCCTGTGAGGCAGTAAATCTGCCATCTATGTTAGTAATACATCATGAAATTTCTGCAAAACCAGATACCTCTTCAAGACTTCAACGTTTTCAACATCCTTCCCTTTGTCACTGTAAATATGAACTACAAAAAATACACACCCTTTCATATTACTACGCTTTTCCTGCATAGCTGTAACCATTCTCACTGATGTAGGCTTCTTCTCACCCTACGAGATTCTTCTCTCTACATCATCGTCCAAGCACTCAATAGGCTTATCATAGAAATATGCCTTAGTCTTGTGAATGTAAAACTAATCCATACCCAACAACATATTGTATGGTCCCAACGGAAGCACATTTAGATGTGCTAATGTAAACATACCATTAAGCTCAAATGCACAAGCTCTTACCTAATGATGAACTCTTTTCTTAGTACCTATAGCCAACTGCACCAACCAAGACTCTGCATGCACTTATTTATTCAAGCAACACTTATCCACCAGGTTAGGACTAATATAACTATATTTATATCCAGGGTCAGTCAAAATAGAAACAACTTGATCACAAAGCTTACCTTCCATCTCGATAATAAATGCCTAATGATTAGCTTGCCTATTATCCAATTTTGCATAAATATGAGGAATACTCTATTCAAAATCCCTAACTGTTTGTGCCCCCTGAGAACTATAAATATGAGAGTTTCCACGCCTGATATTGTGGACAATATCTCCTGCAATGATCCTTGCCAAAATCCCAACACTACAAAGGCTTCCTTCCATCACCCTTGTTCTACTCCTTAAACAATAATTCATGTCCTCTATTAGTTGCATTGCATTTTTTTTATGATGTTGCATTCTCCTTGTTACTTGCATCTTGTGTTCTTCCTCTGTTTTTATCCCATTTCCCCTTAGTCTTGTCATTACCTTTCCAACCCTACTTAGGCTCCAAATTATGCTTAGACTTCTCATAACAATGCTTCAACTTTTCGATTAACTCCTCCAATGTCTAAGGCTCATCATACTCAATCAGATATTTAAATGCTAAAGGAAATCCACTAATGAATCTATGAAACTTCATCTTCTCATTCATAAGATATGGTACATAACTTAATAGCTCCAAGAAATTATTCGTATACTATTTTTTTGTCATATATCCCATATTCAATTTGTAGAACTCCTTTGCCTTACCATCATCATATGTCTCTAGGAATTACTTCTCTTGAAAAGTCTCTTGAACTCATGCTAACTCAGCTCCTTTGTCTTGATGTATCTGACACACTTCACATCTTCCAACCATATGTCTGCTTTCCATTTGAGATTGAAAATGGCCATCCTGGATTTCATATTCTCTTTATAAGTATGCAGCTCAAATAAATTCTTCATCCCAAGAAACCATGCTTCTACATCTTCTGATTTCTTCAACTTTATATTGAATTTAGGAGGCTTGGCTTTATTGAACTCATATGGAAATTACTACTTCTTGTCCCTCCTATAAGGATGATAACAGTGATGGCCATGTTGTCTCTATGATCTAGAACTAGAATAAAACACATAACCACTACCTCTCCTATCACGTGTATCCATCCATCTGTCACCCCTGACCGTGTCATCCCTGTCCGACCTGTGTCCTCCATGAGACCTTCTACCATATGCCCCTTTGTCCTTTCCTCATGTCCATAACTTATCCATGGTTGTCCCTGTCTTTACAGATCTGATAAAATTTGAAGAATCATTGCATTGACCTCTTTTTTCTTTTCTTATGCCCTGGAAAGTATTTCTTGTGACTGAATGATCCTATCATTATTTGGTTTGCAACTTCTGATCTTTGCCTTTAAACTTCTCAAAGTATCTTCTATGTCAGGAGAATACTCATCTATGTGTTGTTCATTTGATCCATAAGGAGAGACACATGAACTATAATCTACCATTCTGGATCATATTGAGAGGTCACAAATTAGGGATAATATTATTGAAGTACTTATCCATATGAATTTGCATTGATGGGTTGTAGATACTTGCATGGAACAATAAACTTCTTATTTATGTTTCTATAATCTTATTTCAATTCTTTCATTTTCCAAAGGAGTCTATTTTTTCATTTTCTTTTATCTGTCATTGCAAGAAAGTATGTAAAATGAGATATATTTAAGAGAATAACTTGAATATGTAAGTTTAAATGTATACAAATTTAAATAATTTTCTTGAGTGAATTTTGTATGTTTAAAAAAATCTTTTGAGGGCTTTAGAAAGTGATACATTTTGGTTAATTTAAGGTTTTCTTTGCGATTTTTTAATACTTAAATGGATTCATTACATTTGTGGCATGCCAACAAAAGTAGAGGGCTCAAAGAAAGCAATAATTACATAATTTTGATTTATCAAAGGTAATTAACATATGGTTGAAGAGAATGATTACACCCTCTACAATATCTCTTCTTTTACAAAGAGTTTAGAGTCCCAATTATTCTCCCACCTTCATTTTGTGGGAGTTAGTGAAACAATGTAACAACAATGCCTTAGGTTTGAAGCCCAAGGTGAACATGTGTTGTGCATTTGAGTGTAAGAAACCTAAGCTTGAATCCACTAAGAAGGAAAACGTGGGATTCCATTGTTGATGGTCCATCACCATTTAATTCCAATATATACAAGAAATGTATCAACCCTAAAACAACATTAGACAAAGAAATAACAATTTATAGCATTTCGATAATTGTGATAAAATGTTTATATGCAAAATCCTTTGGGGATATTATTTTTGTGTAATTATTATACATAAGTTGGAGGTAGCTCAAATGAAGAGTAATGAGGAATACCAAGAGTCCCTCATCACATGTGAAGAGAATAGCCACGTCCTCTTGTATATATGAATATTTTGAGTCAATGGAAATTCAAACACTTTTGGAGTTATTCCTTTGTCAAATAGTGGTATCAAAGTAGGATCTAACTCCATGATTCCCTCTTATATCTACCTCTATGCTTTTCTACCATTCTCTTCCTCTTCTATTTTTCTCTCTTCTAGTCTAATCAATACTTTTAAGTAGTCCTACTGATCTCGGTTCTCTCAGCTATCATAATTAACTAAGATCTTTTACTTTTGTGATTTTAGCAAAATTGCATGTGACAGAGTATGAAGAAACCACATGTGCATACTTTAAAGAAGAGGGAACATTAAGGAAACCATAAAGTCAAAGAACACATACAAATTTATAACGAAATTCACCCAGTGTGGGTTACATCTCAGGGCCTCATGTCAAGGGTGGGGATGTCTCTTTATTAAATATTGCAAGATGATGATGAGAACATGATGTATTCTTTGTCAATACAAGGAAGAACTCCCTTACCTAGAGTGGCATGTCTCCCCGTGAGACACTCTTATATAAGAACTCTCACTCATAAAACCTCTCCATTAACATGATAAAATATCAAACTCTCACATGAAGTGACATAAATGGATCCTCCAATATAGTAGCAAACAAGGATCTCAACATCAAGACATCATCCCAGCAAAAATAAAACCAAGACATGGCATCAGTGCATTGTATACCTCCATATATGGGAGTGGCCTAAAAATTCACACCTCTACTGAAGAAACATACTGCATTGTTGAATTCCTTGTGAAAAATCGTGAAATTTGGCCCCTTTCTGACTCGATCAACTTTGGGCTTCCCAGGAATATGAAAGATTCCTCAAAGATTATATTAAGTGAGCTAACTTAAATTCAACTGCTCAAATGAATAAACTTATCACACCATCATGTTCCTCATGCAATTCTCAAAAAAATGAGTATAGAGTCGACCTGGTTCTAAAACTGTCATTTTTGGGTCTCCAGGGAATTTTTTAGATTCCATGCAGATTCTTTCATCATGGTTCTGTCCTCACCATTTTGTCTCTGAAAAATCCACTCTTCAGATCAGAAAACTGTCTACACCATCACACTCCTAGTTAAATTTTGATTCATTTGCGTATAAACTTGGCATATTTCTCACACTATGAAAATTTGGCCCCAATAGAATCTTTTAGATTACTTGCATATTCCCTTGTGTTAGGGTTCTGTTCCTCGGTTTCCATGCCCACCCTTGGTTCCCTACATGTTCCTTTGCCCTGGGTGAATGAGTGATGAGTTCTTATATATTAATGTGGCAAGAAAAAATTTCAAAGCCAACCCCACTAGCAACACAGTTGGTGGACATTAAAATACCGAGTTTGTTGGGGGCAAGCTAGGTTCAAAACCTCCCACCCCCATTTTGGTTTTTGTTCGTTTTATATATTTTTTGGCATGTAGTTTAATTAGGGAGTGTGTTAGAGTGGGGTCACTTGTGCAGTGAGTCGACCATCACAACTAGGCGAGTTCGATCCCCACTGACCCCTCAATATGATATGGGCATATGGTCGTTGGTCGGCGGGGTTTGGGTCACCTAATGGCCCAGACACATTACATTTTTTTTTTTATATATATATAATATAATAGCCCAAGGTTTGGACGGGTCCGTCGAGCTTTCCCTCCCCTTTTTTTAATATTTTTTTTCATTGTAATTGCAATAACAAGTTGTCTGCGATATTTTTAGGGGATATAGGAAATTTTAAGTAGGTGACAATTTCGCTAGTTCCGGCCGCTAGAAATTGTCCCCAATAAGTGCCAATTTTGTGCCTCGTTAGTAACCACCGAATTTGGTGCACCTCTAGATCTGGTGAGCCTCCAAATTTAGTTGGTGCTATGCTAACTTTAGGGAATGGGCCAAGTTGAGCAAAACTTTTATTGGCCATAACTTTCACATATGATGTTGGATTGAGGTGTGGTTTACGTTGTTGGAAATATTATGTTGAGCCATTTGATCTGAAATTGGTTTCATTACAATACAACAACTTTGATTTTTGAGCCTTTCTTGATCCCACTTTGATCACTGAGTGTTTCTGGAGCCACCTGGATCATTCCTCTACACTTGGGAGATTTTGGTCCTCCAAAAGCATGAACACTATCTGCAATCTGTTGTAGTCCCTTGCCTTCACAACAAGTGCCCTGACAAGACACACTTCCTTCTCCTTCTCCTCTGTTCTTTAGAGCCATTAGTGATGAACTGACACCTGCATCCCATGCAAACCTGTGGTAAAATGTTTTAAAAATACATGTTCTTCTACAAAACCAAACATGACCCAAGCAACACCCCCATACTTTCCAAGAGTTTATAACACATTCTTTGGTCAAGTTTACATCAGAATCATAATAGAATCCAATACCCAGTTATCAACAAAAAGAGGCCAAAAAAATCATCATGCTTCTTTAATTAGGTGATGAATACACTTCATCACTTTTACAAATATCTCGCAACATGTGATTTACAAAAATATGACCATGCCAAATTACTACCTCTAATAAAAATGTCTCACTCATCAAAGTGAATGGGCCATCATTATGGATTTGATTGACTGGTTCTTGCATAAGCACATTTTCCTTCTTGAGACATTGTTCTAGATGGAGCTCCTAACATGTGGCTCTTTGATGCCCACCTCTATTGCAATAATTGAAAAATATCTTCTTCCTCCAAAACCACTTAACCTTCTTCCCTCCCTGACGTGGAGAAGGCCTTTCACATCTTATCCTCTTTCTCATTGCCATCCTCTTCCAACACTTGGCAACAAAATTGTTATACAAGCCAGGAAAACTACATAGTTTTATATGCCACAATTTTTGTTCATCATTAACAATGTTCTTGTAATCAAAAGGAACATTAGCATAAGGTATAAGAGGATACTTCATTAAATGCTACAATATGGTGATGAGTACTTGATGTATTCTTTGTCAATACAAGGAAGAACTCCCTTATCTAGAGTGGAATTTCTCTCCACAAGATGCTCTTCTATAGTAAATATCACTCATAAAATCTCCCCATCAGCATGAAAAAATATCAAACTCTCACATGAAGTGGCATACAAGGATCCCATAACGTAGTAGAAAATAAGGATCTCAACATAAAAGCATCATCTCAGCAAAAAGAAAAGGAATACATGGGAGCAGTCCATCTTATACCTCCGCATTTGGGGATGTCCTTAAAACTCACACCTCTACTGAAGAAGCAGATTGAACGATTGAATTCCTTGTGAAAAATCTTGAAATATGATTGTAAATGTGTCCCCTTTCTGACTTGGTCAAATTTGGGCTCCCCGAGAATCTCAAAGATTCCTCAAAGATTCTCTTCTGCAGGTTGATTGAAATTCAGTTGCTTAGATGAATAAATTGATCACACCATAATGTTCCTCATGAAATTCTAAGAACAATGAGTATAAAGTCGACCTGGTTATGAAAATGTCACTTTCGGGCCTCTAGGAAATCTTTCAGATTCCATGCATATTCTTGTGTCATGGTTCTACCTTCACGGTTTCGCCCTCAACATTTTGTCTCTGGAAAATCTGATGCTCTAATCATACAATTGTCTACACCATCGAACTCTTGGTGAAATTATGATTCATTTGAGTATAAACTTGGCATATTTCTGACACTATCAAAATTTGGCCCCAAGGGAATCTTTTAGATTTCTCACATATTCCCCTGCTTTAGGGTTCTGCTCCTCAGTTTTTGTGCTTGCTTTGGGTTCCATATATGATTCTCTTTTGCAGTCAAATGAGTGATAAGTTTTTATATATTAATGTGGTGGATGAAAATTCCAAAGCCATCCATGTTGGCGACACAGTTTGTGAACATTAAAATAACAATTTTGTTAGGGGTGGGCTGGGTTCAAAACCCATTGCCGCCATTTTGGTTTTTGTTCATTTTATATATAAGTTGCTAGATAGTTTAATTTGGGAATTCATTGGAGTGGGGCCTCCCATGGGGGTCGTCATGGTTGGGAGAGTTCGATCCGTCTCGGCCCCTCAATATGATATGGCCATATGGTCGTTGGTTGGGCAGGGTCCGGGTCACTAATGGCCTTGACCTATTACATTTGCTTTTTTTTATCTTATATATAATATGATGGCCAAGGGGTTGGGTGGGTCCTTTGGGCCCATCCTCCCCTTTTATTTAACATTTTTTTCGTCGTAATTTCAATAACAGGTCGTTCGTCAAATTTTTAGGGGATATAGGAAATTTTAAGTAGGTGACAATTTTGCCAGTTTCAAGCACTGTAAACCATCGCTTCAAAGTGTCAATTTTTCGTCTTGTTAGTGGATGCCAAACTTGGTGGAACTCCAAATTTGGCAAGCCTCCAAATATAGTTGGTTCTCCGCTAACTTTAACTAATGGGCCAAGTTGACCAAAACTTTGATTGGCCTTAAATTTCACATACGATGTTAGATTGAGGTGTCGTTTGTATTGTTGGAAATATTGCGATGAGTTATTCAATCTAACGTTTTTGTTGGGACAAGGTCCACTAGGGTCAATTTTGGGGCAAAAGCCCAAGTTTTGGGGCAGAAAGCCCAAGTTTTTGCTATGTAAAGTGTAAAGTCTCTGCAAGTTGTGGTCGCAGAGCGCGTAGATGGTAAAGTGTCATAAAAGGTTTTACCCTTCTGCTATGTATGTTGTGTCGGCTTGTACAGACCTACCCATGACCTGGTATGAAAAGGAGGATCTTAGAGAGTCTAAGATATAGATGGTAACAAGGAATTAATGTAATGGTTCAATAGAAGAAAGAGCAGAAGAGAGGCTCTGCAGTTGTGTGCACAGAGGCCTAGAGTAGAGTCTGCAACTGAGTGCGTAGGGAATTATTGAGTGTGTAAGAAGAACTAAAGTATCAATAAAGAGATTATTCTAGAAATATCTGTGTTTTGTCTATCTATTTCTATTATGAATGAATGCACTATTATGTTATGACGAATGATGGGTTTAGGAATTAATACTGTATTGATGTGCAATTTTACATGAATTACATTTTCATATAAACACAAGTTATAATAACCTTTTACGCGAAGAATATCGTGTTGCATGTTAATGTTATCAAACACTTAAGCTGATTTGGGTAAACGCATAACTAAGGGTAATTACAAAGGTGTGTAAGTGGTTGATTCACCTGTTTAGGGTCCACGAAAGTCAATCGTAGACCCTCGCAAAGGTATAGAATCTGATTAAGATAATTCATATCGATAAGCCCTTGGAGCTTATCAATCTACACGAAGGTAGAAAAAAACATCACGCTCATCTCTGGGTGTGGAAAATTGGTTCCAGCATCCCCCCATATTGCTTCGGGTGAGACTTCAACACGCGCTCCGCGGGTTGATGCCGAAAGGGCCAGTAGTGTAGGGATTTGTTTGGAAAAATTAACTCTGAACTTGGGTTAGGACCCACTAAGCCAACAAATGGTTCTGTTGTCGAGACCAAGACCTGCATAAAGAGATGTGTGATGTCGCATCACTGGAATCCAACAAAGAAATAAATTGAGGAGTGGTTGGATAGAAAGATCCACGAATTTGCGGCACAAAGAAAACATAAATCTGTGATTAACAAAAGAACAGTGGTTGGACAGGTATCTTTACACAGAGATACATGAAATTTTCTTCTGTTCCTTCTCAATTGAGCTATATGAGTGGATCGCTAAATTGGCAGATGGCCAGGGAAGGTGGAGGTTTAATGGTCCAATAGTGTGGACACCAGAGCTAGTGCGGAGACTGGAAGCCTCTAAAGATAAGATCACGCACACTATCGATCACTGGCTTGATCGTGTCATTGGAAGATTTGTGATAGATTTCTCGGTCGATACCTCGGTCAGCTACAACGAAGTAGAGCGACACTTCTTCAAGGGACTGCGAGGTAAGTATTTGAGATATTTCAATACTTTGATTAAAATGATCTTGTGTGAAAAGTAGGTTATGCAATTACCTTGATGTTTGAAGCTATGTGAAGTGGAAAGTTATTCAAGGATAGAAGGAGAAAAAGTCCTGAATATATCCCACTGATTGAGCCTCCTCTGAGTGACAACGAAGGAGTAGTACATGATTCACCGCAGAACGTTGTCCAATTAATAATGCAAGGGTTCCCATGAATACTCCATCCACCCACACCACCTCCATCTTCACCTCCACAACATACCCCTTCGCCCACACCACCACCACCTCTGCCATCATTCAATATGGCAAATGCAGTGAAGTTGCTTGTTTTCAAGGGCTTGGGAAATGAGGACCCGGACCAGTTTTGGCTTATTGCGAAGGCTGTGTGGATAACCCAAAATATTACATATGATTAGATGAAGAAAGCAACATTGGTTACTACTTTACAAGATCACGCACTAACTTGGTATATTAAGTATTGCACTGATCACTCGACAGCTGTGTTGGAAGACATTCAGACTGTGTTGAATAAGGAATTCAGTAGACCCAAGTCTGAAGCACAATCAATCATTAGATTCAAGGAAATCATGATGAAGTTGAGCGAGACACCTTGGGAGCTAGATCAAATACTGAAATATAAGATCCATGAAGCTAACATGAATCTTACGGATGGGTAACACCACGAATGGTTCATGGCTTCTCTCTTGCCTCATTTAAGGGTTTCTTTATCACAACAAAATATTGGGACCCAGGTAGAATCCCTAGAGATTTCGATGAGACTATATGAGACAATAATTCAAGATGTTGCTTTGGAAGTTTAGCAGATTAATGCGGAGTTGCAAAATATTTGCCTACAATTCCAAAGTCTGAAGAAGGATAGAGAGGCTCGGGCATAGGTGCACAAAGAAGTTTGGTGTCTGAAATGTAAGAGCCAGGGGCATGATAAATATCACTGCCATATCTTTGCGAATTACATTGCAGGATGATGGCCAATACCTCTGAGGCCAAAAGATCTAGCAGGGCCAAGTACGGGGCCCACACTGTGGTGTGCTATATGTCAGGTCATTGGAGAACATGTGACAGATAATTGTCACTTGATGCAGAAATTTGTACAGACACCGCAACATCTCTTACACAACTTCTGCAAATCAGTAGGTCACGATGAGCGTAATTGCCATAGTTAGGAGTTAATGATGGATAGAAAGCCTGCATAACAAATTCAAATAGAAACTCGACCTCTAGATCAAGGCATTGGGGGAGCACGAGGAGGATATCAGGGCACAATTGCGGCTGATGCAGAGGACCTGCAAGAGGTTGGGGACAAGTTATTTGCTACACTTGTGGAGGGTAGGACACTACACACGAGAGTGTATGAACCCAATATGCCTGTTGTGCTGATACTATACTCAGTTTGGCCACGCAACAGAAGACTAACATGTATTAATAGCTAAGATGCAGGAAAAGGGGACACAACCTCAGCAGCCTACCCAGAATCTATAGATGATGAGGGTTGAACACTACGAAGAAGATCTTAATGTGAATATAGTAATGCGAAGTGGAATGATAACTCGTGAAGATAGGGGAAAGCAACCTGAAGAAAGTAAATGGGTCCAAAAAGCTCTAGAGAAGGAGGTTGGCTTTGATCTAGAGTGTGCGAAAGAAACCTTCATGGAAGCGAAGAAAAGCTTCGCTGAGGCTTCTACCTCAGGAAGTCAGGATAAGCAGTCTGAAGAAATGGACTCATCCATGATTACTACCTTTTTGGAGACCTGTATGAAGCGGTTACTTGATAGAAAGGCCATGAAATTATTATAGGAATTGATAAATAAATGTGTCGGTAAAGAAAATGCTCTTGAGGGACCATGTGTGGTCAGGAAAATTGGTAAACATAAGGCAAGAACAAGGCGTGAGATGAGGATTACCACGTAAATAAGAGAGTATGAAATGGGCCAAGTTAGTCTAGGTCTTGGGCCAAATGAAAATGTTTTTCCTAAACAAACATGGGAGAGAATGGGGAGACTTGTGCTGTAGTGGTCTCTGATTCAATTGAGGATGGCGAATCAACAAAAGATTATCCCCATGGGAAGATTGCAGGGACTGACACTAGATACTGAAGGCACGAGTGTGTTGGCTGACTTCGAGGTGATAGAGATTGTTGATGACAAAAATCCCTACCCCACGCTCCTTGGGATTGATTGGGCTATTGACATGAATGGGGTGATCAATTTGAAGAAGCGGACAATTTAATTTGAGAGGAAATCCCTCCATGTAGTAGTACCTCTGGACCCTGTAGAAGGACCATGTTATACTAAACCAGTCCACGATTATGAAATTGATGATGATTTGGACCAAATCTACAAAATAACAATGCAAGACCAAGATTGGGTGAATCCGATAGCAGATGGATGCATTACATTCGACTGTGAAAGTTCCTGTTCATTAGATTCAGATGAGGAGTTGGAACATTGGCAGAATAGGTTGCACAAAATATCTACATTGTGTTGTAACATGATGACTAAATCACTGCTCTGTGTATCATTAAAGGTAAGGAGTTTTCCTTATTATGATGGTCTCATTGACGTAGATAAATTTTTGGATGAATTTGAAAGGGAAGTGTCTTATAAGCATTGCTTCCAAGCACTGAATTTGGCGCTACGCGTTATGCCCGCAAAATGGTGGGGTATGCATAACGACAATTTTGATCGATGGTGTGAATACAAAAGAATGATGAGGGTGTGTTCTGGTCACCCAAAAGTGCAATTGATAGAGAAATATGATGGGAGGAGTGATTCACAAAATCACTTAGCAAAATGGACTGGTGCTTATGGAACAGAGCTGCAACTGAAGTGGGTGCATTTGTTTTGTCACATTTTGGACGTAATACCAATGAATTGGTACTTGGAAACAGAGCTTTTCCATGGCACGGACGAATGCGATAATTTGAGACTGGGATTCGTGATGACATTTAGCTTTGAGTATGGATTCAAGTGCATTGACGAAGCATTATAGGAGGTCAAAGCAATGATCTTCAGAATATCGCAGGATCCCTTGGATTTGATTCAACCAGATTGGACCACCCAACTATGCCATGTGCTGGAGTGCTACAATGTGACTATTGAAGAAGAAGAGGAGGATCCAAGGAACATTAATATCCCAAAGGTGGAAGGTCACCCCAAAGTTGAGGGGCCGCAGATAGAGAATCCCAATATCACCGTGCCATTAAAAACTCGACAAGTGAACATTGGGATAGAGGTGTAACTGAAGTTTGCAAAGATAGGGGACTATTGGGATGATGCTACGACAAATAAGGTCATTCCCTACAAAATTTTTAGACTTGAAGGGAATAATTGATGATTTAGGAGTGATGAAAATAATGTTGAAACCAGATGCGAAGCCTATTAAACGAAGGCCACATCGCCTTAATCCTAAGTACAAGGAAAAGGTTCGCTTGGAGTTGGGCAAGATGTTGGCCGCAGGTATTATTGAACCAGTGGAGGAATCCCAATGGGTCAGTCCAATGGTAGTTCAGGAAAATAAGCAGAAGGATGAAATCAGGATTTACATAGATCTTAGAAAGTTTAACGATGTTTGTGTTCATGATCCTTTTCCAATTCCATTCACAGATGAAGTCTTGGATAATGTTGGCAGGCATGAGGCCTATTTATTCACCGATGGGTTCTCTAGATATGAATATAGGAGTAAGACTACCTTCATGACTAAGTGGGAATGCTTTCAATATACGGTAATGCCTTTTGGACTTAAGAATGCGCTAACAATATTATCGTGCATAGTCATTGTGGCATTCAAAGAGTTCATTCACAAGTTTTTGGAGGTATATTTTGATGATTGGACAATGTTTGGACTGGTAAAATGCCATGTAGCTAGTTTGTGCCTGATGCTGGATACGTGCCGAAGGTATCAAATTGCATTAAACTTGAAGAAGTGTTTATTTTGTGTCCCTTTTGAAATATTGCTAGGTCATGTTGTGTGTAGACAAGTGTTAATGGTGGACCTTGCTAGGATCGCAGTTATAATTGATTTGGAGGCGCCAATAAGTGTTAAACAACTATGTGCAATGTTGGGTCATACTAGATATTATCAAAAGTTCATCAAGAGTTATGATCAAATTACCCCACCGATGGAGAAACTATTGAAGAAAGGTGCTACACTCTATTGGAATGAAGAATGTCAGCGAAGCCTAGATGTGTTAAAGGAGAAAATGGTCACCACGCGATCCTAGTCTTTCCAGATTGGAAGACGGAATTCCATGTGCATGTGGATGTGTCATGTATCACGTTGGGAGAAGTATTGACGCAGGCCAGTGAAGGAGAATTGGATCACCTGATAGCATCATGAGTAGGAAGCTGTCAAAGGATGAAAAGAACTATTCGACGACGAAGCATGAAGGGTTAGCTATGATGTATGTGTTGTAATGTGGCAACAAGAATATTCCAATTTAATTTGTCCTTGAATTATATTGTGAATTAAAATCAAATCTAGTCTTAACAGCTACTTGGAAATAATTAACTAATTCGATTTGAATTAATTAGTTGGAGAAATTCAAGTCAAAAGTCTTTCTGAAGTCATGCAAGAGTTATCCCTTAAATTAAGGAGATATGATTGAGTTATATTTGAGTTGTAATTAGTTAACTCAGTTTACTAAGTTAAGTCCAGTTAAATTAGTTCCAAAATATTTGAGGAACTGATAGTGAGTTGACAGTTAGTTGATGCATGCATGCATCCAACTAGTGCTACTCCAGTTAACTGAATATTCCCTCATCAAAAACTCATGCATGCAATCAATGAATCATTCCTTGAGGATTGCGCAGTTCTGATAGTGTGTGAGAGAGTGTTCCACTTGGTAACAGGAGAATCATCCCAGAGGAACAATGCAAGGAAATAGGAGCTTGGAGGGTAGAGAGGAAGGCTTGAGAGAAGCCAAGATTACCCGTGAGCATCTGTGAGGATTGTACTGAGAGCTGGCTAGCTATGAGAGCTAAGTCTTTGTATAATTCCTATGTATTTCCACCTTGTATGATAATACAGATAGTGAGGTTCTTAGCTGTGGATTTCCCCAAAGTATTTTCATGTGTATTTTGCATTGATTCTTCTTCTTCTGGTTATATTATACAACTCAATCTTTAAGCTTTCACAAATTGATAGTAGAAGTAGGTTATAGTATTCTACTTTGATTTATATTGCATTATCAGGTTAACCTACATCAAAATTTCTACATGGTATCAGGGCTAGATTTGTAGAAATTATCTACAGTATGCACTTTAGATATTCAAGCATTTCTTACTAGGCAGACACTTTAATATGTATACATAGCATTCTGCATTAAAGTACCTAGTCAACAAGCCTATGTACATAGGGCCATATCATCTGTCGCACATTGAAACAGGAGAGGAGCCTACCAATTTGGAGGAAGGGTTGCTTGACACTCAACTCTTTGCGGTGTGCATGGCAGACAATCATTTTGTAGACATTATCCACTTCTTGACTACAAGAACGGCTCCAGAAGGATACACTAGTCAACAGAAGAAGGAATTGGTGGTGCGCCCTACATATTTTTCTGTTATTTTAGGTCACTTGTATAAAATAGGATTGGAAGAGATACTGTGACGCTATGTGCCTGATTTTGAATGTAGCAGTATCCTAGTTGAAGCTCATGGAGGAGTTGTTGGAGGCCATTATGCAAGAAAAACAACAACGCGGAAGATTTTATGCACTAGGTTGTGGTGGCCAACATTGCATATGGATTCCAAAGCATATTGTAGGGCGTGTGATGCATTTCAAAGAAACGATAGGCCATCACAGAGGGATGAACTGCCTTTTGAATCTGCAAGTATCATTGCATTCATTCGAAAAATGGGCAATGTTAGGCCCCTATAATATTAGTGATTCCCCCATTACTATTGTTATTGTATCCCTTATTGTTATTATTATGCCCCTATTGTCCCCATATTGTTATTAGTATGCCGCATAGAAACCCGCTATTGTTATTTTTGGTGCCCTTATGTTATTACTATTATGTTGGCTTGATTATACTGTGACCCCTTAGACTCCTATATATAGAAGGGAGGTTTAATCATTTGTATCATCGAAGAATTGTTCATTTGTGTAATGTAAAGGAGCTTGCCCCCTCGAAGAGGCTAAATTCTAAGGCGTTGATATATATTTTCTATCTTTTTGTGAGCTGGTTTCCTAACATTTGGTATCATAGCTTTGGATTCTAGGGTTTCGCTACTCTGAACAAGTCATCATGTAATTTTCACTATATTTTTTTTTCTATGACATTTTAGAAGATACAAAAAAAACCATTTGAGGTGAAATCGTTCTGAACTTCAGGTCTGAATTTCAGAGCTTGTATCACTATATTTGCAGAGATATGATCTGAGGAGGTTAGGGTTTTTGTAGACTCTTGAATTACGTTCCAAACAGGTGACCTGGGGAAAAACGTCATAACTTTTGTTTTGTGCATCAGATCAAAATTTCGTAAGTTTCAAAAATAGGATGGCTTGCAGTTTTATTTATATTGGACTTAGGTATTAAGGTCGAAACGGTCACACGTGGCATGTCATACAAGTTTGCTCCACTGAACTAATCTATAATTAGGTCAACGTGGGATATTTTGCATAACTATTCCTTGGAGAATCCAATATTGTTCAGACTTATGGGGTTAGAAAGAGGACTCAAAGGGCTACTGTAGGACAATATTTAAGATATTATAGATTTTTCGTTATAGAGATACAACATATTCAATATCGAGCTCTTACAAAGTGAAAAAAAGGTGTGTAGTTTTTTTAAAATTTTGCATAAGATTGGTTTGAAAAATTAGTTTGAAGAAATTCAAAGGGAAGAGTGAAGAATTATTAGCATTAATTAATTCCCCAAAGAAAGAAAATGGGAACACCTAGTAAGCAACTTGAAATCTCTAGCATGACTCGTGAAGAAGAGGAAGAAATGCAACATGATATATCAAAATTACAAGACGAAGTACAACAAATTTCACTCTCACTAAAGGTAAATGAAGCCAAGATGAATGGTGTGGAAGCTAATAAGAATGGCATGCAAGTTAAGATAGATGGAATGGAAGCTAAGATGAATGGGATGGTGTAAGAGACCTCCCTAGGGTCTGTTAATAGATCTAATTTCTTCTAAATTAAATAGGATAAGGGGATTTAACTTACCTACTTACACGGATTTTAAACAAATAAAAATTTTAAAATTTACATTATAATCAACATAAATTAAGGTGAATATTTCATTCTAATTAACTTTACAAGAGTAGTCTATGGAGAAATACCTGTATCGGTGGCTGAAAGAGATACCTCTGTCCTGTTGCTCCTGCTGAACACTCCTCTTCACGGACCCACCCGAATTTACCTCCTAGCCAACTAGGAAATAATCCCTAGCCCAAGAAACCTCCATAGGTTCCTAAGGTCTCCAAAAAAACACAACAAGCCCAAAAAATCACAACCAACCCCCAAAATCATAAGCAAGACCCCAACCTCCCCTTTTCTTCCTTCCCCCTTCCCTTTTTATACCCTTCTTCCCTTCTCCATCTCAGCCACCTCTCATTAATGTCATTAACTTCTCATCCATCCTTACAATTGACTTCTCTTCTCCCAAGTAAGCTGGGAGTACATTTGGAAATGTGACATGAACATAAAATTGAGAATTTAATGGGAAAGGACCATGCCTTCTCCCAAGTAAATCTGAAAAGTACATTTGGGAATTTGAGGTGAATATATTATATATATATATATATAATATATATATATATAGTTAAATGGAGAGGACTTTGTCTTCTCCTAATTAAATGTGAGGGTACATTGGGGAATGTGAGATGTAATTACATGGAGAGGACCATGTCTTCTCCTTAGTAAATGTGAGGATACATTGGGTAATGTGAAATGAATATATATATTGACAATGAGATGGAGAGGACTATGTCTTATTCCAAGTAAATGTGAGGGTACATTGGGTAATGTGAAATGAATATATATATTGATAGTGAGATGGAGAGGACTATGTCTTCTCCCAAGTAAATGTGAGGGTATATTGGGGAATGTGAGATGAATAAATATATTTCAAAATATTGGAAGGAGACCATATCCTACCTAATATTCAATTTGAGAAGGTAAGTGGGGAATTTGAATAATGAAAATTATGAATTTTATATTAGACAAGTATTTCTCAATATTTTCAGATAATGTACACATTAACAAAATTTGTAGGGTAAGATTTAAGTGGGGCATTACATACACCCCTCCTTCAGAAAACTTCATCCCGAAGTTAGAATAAAAAGATGCAAGTTTGAATGCATAACGACCGGAGAGATTTATAGCAATAAAATATGATAAGTCCGACAATCACATTTCTTCCAATCAAGAGTCTCAAACTGATCTATATCCTCCTATCCACCTTGGCCTACTTCCGTCCCCACCCTATCCGTCCTCTGCTACTTTATCAGTGGCAATAGCCATACTAACCACTGATAAAACCGACATGGTGGAGGCGTCGAATACCTCAACCTAACTTCCCCAGCAAGCAACTGGAAATCGTCATCACACGTCTAGGGGAGTGTGTCCACCACTCCCCTCCCACGATTCTAGGTTTCAGAGGATACACAGTGGGAAATGCCTCCACACCTCTTGCAGAACTAGGGTCAATACCCTAATACAGACCACACTACAGAGCTGGAAATGAGGAGAAAATCAAAGGTTGGACATGTCCTATTTCTGAAGATGAGGAACCTTTATATGATGCAAAGGAGCTTTGTGGCATTTTGTCTGTAGATCGTAAACAGTCATTTGATGTTCGTTCTATAATTGCTCGCATAGTTGCTGGAAGTGTATTTGATGAATTCAAGAAGCTATATGGCACAACTCTTGTTACAGGTTTTGCAAGAATGTATGGACAACATGTAGGCATAATGGCATTTTATTCACAAAATTTGCTCTAAAAGCTGCTCACTTTATGCTTTCCTCGTGTTTGTTTTGTGCAAAAAATTTCCTCCCGTAACTCATGATTTATAATTGCCAATGGCAGCGCAATCAAGTTGTGTGTCCCTACTGCCATACCATAGAAATTTCAAGCTCTATAGCATTCTCTTGGAAAAAACGGGGCATGCTTATGTTTCAAGTCAATAATTGTTTGAATGAAATGGAAATCATAACTAAGTAGCTTCCTAGTGTAATTCTAAGAGTTATTAAACTGCAATGGATAGATGGAGCAACTCACAGATTATCTGGAGAGGTTTGGATCAAGGATAATAGAGACATTTGGGTGAAACAAATTTGTGATTGGAATATGCCACAGCGGAGATGGCATAATAGCTTTTGCTTGAAAACAGATTGAGAAGGCAAAGATGCTTGGACCATCTTCAAAAGTTGCAAACTTTGAAATATGATAAGGGTATACTTGCTTTCAAATCGGAAGTACTTGGAAGGGGAATTGGTGCATATTTTGGCAATAGCATTGCTGGCTAGTGAAAGGATTTCAATGAAACTACTGTGCAAGTGCCCTGAATAAGGTGATTAAAATTTCTCCTTTAGAACAATGGTGGCCTGGGAGGAAAGAATCAAAAGGATCACTTGTAACTGAGATTGCATTAATATGGAATGCATACGGAGAAGATAAATTTGCTTTGAACATGGAAGTGTGACGTCTCTAGAAACATGTGACCTGTATGACTCTGCTTCTTTTATGGATTACAGTGAAAGAAGTAGGGGACATTTTAAACCAGTTTCTGATCCTAGTAGCAGCTCTATAACAATATTCAACGTAAACGACTATGAATACACATTGAACTAATCTTCTTTCATGGCTGAAAAGCATTCAAGTATTGATGTTAAAATACGAAATTAAGTAAAAGAAAAATTTCTGGCTTGGAAGGTTCAAGAATGGAGGCCATGCGAATGGGCTCCTCGAGCAAAATGTGAGCTCCCTACATTGTTGTTGCAATATGACTGAGCTTGAAACCTCTTGCAATGTAATTTTGGGGGAACTTCGAAAATTTTATTGTAATTATTTCAAGTCTTGTTATCGAGTTTAAAAAAAATAAAAAATGTCTTACCAAATTAATATAAGTATTGTATTTATTTTATTCTAATGTGGTACAACAGACCATCAAAGATTAAACTTGTAGTTGAAGTGGAGGTGGCGGCATCTCAAATCATCTATCAACATATAATCCAACATGTTGGAAGTGAGGATCGCTGAGAAAAAAAACCAACAGACTCAATAATGTTTAATCGTGATACCTGTGGTCATGATTATGACTATGTTTTTGGATCAAAATGTTCATATTCCGTGGGAGGAACCATCTAGATATGGCGAACCTCCTATGAGAAACCCGAGGGCTCCTAGAAATGAAGCGATACTGTTCTCTATTGGACACGAAGAAGACAGGGCAAAACAGAGTCTAGCGGCTCGATCCACACGGTCAAACTATCAGAATGATCGACCGTCTGAAGAGCTTATGAGAGACTCCGAATTTGCTAAATCTGGAGCGAATTTTACAAATATCAGGAAAAAACACAGAAATTTTGTTTACTATGCCTCGTGGCTCTAGGCATAAGTCTCACTAGCAGCATCACAAGTACACTGTAAAGATTTGGGAGATTCAGATGAAGGTGAGAATACCAGACATGGCCCAGAGTTTCTTCCGGGTGCGAAAATAGAGGGAAAAAGGGAAAGAGATGAGGGGAAGGTCAAATTTTCGCGAGACATATATGAAATACAAAAGAGAAAATCGTAGCCACATCCAAGAGAGCTTGGTCCAGGCAGTTCTTCTGCAACCTATTTTTCTGCGAAGAAAAAAAAAAGAGGGGAGCCCACGAAATTTGTTGAAGTTGTTGCCTCTACAGATCGATGGAATGGAGGTGAGGCACAGGGTAATGCACTTTCTTTGCTTGCTTATCTCCACTGCAGTAAGATAAGGATTTGAAAACAGATTCAGAGAGTTTGGATAGAAATGTTGGAGTTGGTTTCAGTGCTAGTGCCTCACAGTATGGTGAGTCCACTAGGCTTGGGAGAAGCTACCAAATAGGCTATAGTGTAGTGCTACAAAATTCATATGGTGTATATGATGGAGACCAATCTAGTGTGGGTTTGAAGGTCCAGATTTTGAACCGAGCTGTTATGAAACCAGCTCAAGAAAAGATAGAAAAGATAGATCAACGCCTTAAAATTCAACCTCTTCGAGGGGGCAACCTCCTTTACATTACATAAATGAACAATTCTTGGATGATACAAATGACAAAACCTCCTTTCTATATATAGGAGTCTAAGGAGTCACAATATAACCCAGCGAACCTAACAATAATAATATAAAGCCACAAAAATAACAATAGAGGGATTCTATGGGGCACAGTAATAACAATATGGGGACAATAGGGGCACAACAATATTAATAAGGGATACAACTACAATAGTAATGGGGTAATCGCTAGTATTATAGGACCCAACATGCCCCTCTCCTTCAAAAAAGTGTTGTCCTCAATGCTTGAGTAGTTCTGGATGCTTCTGTATAAAAT
>APFE031002343.1:9642-25031 GCA_000404065.3 Pinus taeda | reverse complement strand
AGCAACTCATTTTCAAGTTGATGGGCTCTAAGTTCATTTGTGATTCCAAAAACTTTAGTAATCTGCTTCATTGCTTCAGTAGGAGTATCAAGTTCTGAAATATGGAATCTAAGATCTGGAGAAATAGACATCCCTATCAACCCACGTGCTTGATCTTGCCTTTTTTCCCATTTAGCTACCTTATCTTCATCTTTCAGTTTGGTTTCTTGGCATGAGGCTATTCTATAAAGATCTTTACTTCTAAGTAAATCCATAATGTAGGACCACCATTGGAAGTAGTTGGTGATGCCAAGAATAACTTGGCATGTAATTTCCATTTTAATAGAAACTGAAGCTATATATGTTGAAATTAAGTGTTCCAATGGAAAGATCTCGAAAAATTAGGCTGGTAAAAAAAAAACAGCTCTGAAAACGGCTTCCGGATGAAGAAGTTATGGCTATTTGAAGAAAAGTTGATGAAGGCGCCGACAAAGTGCGAGAATGTGCGGAAATAAAAAAACGCCCCCTTTCGAACAAAAAGGAGACTTGAACTTAAGACCTCTACTCTCATAAATTAGCTTTGAATCAAGTGAGCTAAAGTAAAAGTTTGAGAGAGAGAGAGAGAGAGAGAGAGAGGGAGAGAGGGGGGGGTTTGTTTTTTTAGTCACTAAAGCTTTGGGTTGCGTGCTTGCTTGAGAAAGCTATTTTTCCCTACAAAACAAAAAACACAAAACCCAGCACGGACATACAAAAAAAAACAAACCCTTACGGCTTGAAGTTAGCTTTACCCAGAAACTAAATATTTTCGTCAATGTTTCTGATTTTCCGAGATCACACTAAGGCGCAGCGGAGAAGAGCATGCGCATGAGAAAAATCCTTCCTCTCTATTTCTTATTTGCTTAGATCACACAGAGTCGCAGGGAAAAGAGCATACACAGAAATGAGAGGTATAGATCCGATAATAAAAAAGAAGCTAAATAAGCTGAAATAATAAACAGAGAGAAAAAACTAGAAACTGCAAATAAACATTGTATACCTCTAGATCTTAAAAATGACACAGCTAGGGCTACCAGAAACCTTTTCGCGTGAAACAAAAGGGGTTCCTCACTGGAACAGATGCTCCTAACACAAAAGAGTACTCCTCTTGGCCCGAAAGCAGTCAGAAACAATATATCTAGGAGACGGCAGTCAGATGTAGTTCTACCGGCTTCAGATTTGGATCACCAACAGATGCGGCCCTCAAATAGCTCTGATACCATGTAGGAATTTATAGGGTAAGCTCCTTAGACAGGACACCAAAGGACACCGCTCACAAACAGATCACAGATCAATACACCAGTATTTTTGACGTGGTTAAAGCCCTCAAAGAGGGAAACAATCCACGACCTGAGCCAACACGGCCACTTCAGGCAATTTATTAATAAAATAATGAAATTTTACATAAGCTTCTCTCATGAATAGTTAACCTAAAAATGACCCTCCATGCTCTTTAAATAGAGATCATGGACCAATCGGGTGTTAAGCCACAGATCAAGTGTCGGTAATACCCAGAAGAGAATGAACCGTCAGATCACTACATATCGTGACTGTCGAATTGTAAGTTACAAAAGTACATAGTAAAGAAACACACTTTACCTAACTCTATACTAGACCAAGTTATACTTAACTATTTCCTATATGTCGGAATATCCTAGTAGCTCCATCTTAATTCTAGGTCTACCAAGTGCTCAGAGGGATAAATAGATTTCATCCCCCTAAAAGTGGTAGATGTGGAGTTAAGATGGATATAGGTTGGTTTTTATGATAATGAAGATATTAAATAGACTTAGGAAAATATATTGTAAAAATATCTTAAGGTGAATGGTTAAAGCCACATTTAGTCACTTCACAAAATTTGGTAAAAAATACCAATATCTCCATTAATATTGGTTTTTAACTTTTCTGATTTAACAAAAAAAAATCAAAACAATAAAGCTTTATCACTCTTTCCGCATCACCCTTGTAGAAGATTTCTCACCATTTTTCAAACATTCTCAATATGATATCTTCATGAAAAAGTTTAGGTACTAATGTTGGATTAGTTGTTTGAAAAATAAGTTGGTTTGTACAACCTTTCATCTTCTATGCTATTCTTAGTTTGTCCTAATGATCTGAAGGGGTTGGAGCCACTGCACCATATTTTCCTAAAAGGTGGAGATTGTTCACCAAAAACGAAATTAATCTACATGTTACAACGCTGTTAAAAAATGCGAGACCTATGAGAGTAGTGAATTATGCTAATAAGCAATTTAGTTTTGGAGAGAGTAATTAAATTTTATTATTTAATTGAAGATTTACAATTAAAATAATAATAAATCTACATTGATATATTCATATATTCATATATTGATTGGAAGGATTCTCACAATGGTCACTTCTTTCAATTAGATCCCCTTCAAGCCCTTGGAATACCTAATACTTTATTATATAATATAGTTGGGGCTTGCTACTTTTTGGTGTATTAGGGTAAACAAACTTTATGTTTTTGTTTTATCTCGTAGTTGGAGTCTATGGAATAAGAAAGAAATTTGATAACTTGAAAAATGTGGTATCTTGACAAAAGTTGTAGAGAAAAGATTAATCTCTCCTACCTTGATAGAACTCGTTGTCAATATCAACACCCACAAGAACTTTGTTGTGGAATATTATCAAAAGTAATAGAAGGATATGAAAGAGAGTATTGTAAGAACCTTGACAAACACAACCACTGAAACTTGGAACAATGTTTGTAGGAAGAGAAAATTATGTTTGTTTTTCGAAACATGTATGTTAGTATATTACAATTTAATGAATATGTTTTCTTATTATCATATATTGTTTCATACTTTAACAAAACATTTTTCAAGACTTCACAATGTTTTATTATTTAGTAAAAGATTTACCAAGATCTTACAAGATTTTATAATTCAGTGAAAGATTCTCCATCACTGTACAAGATAGTATAATCTGAGATTCGCCAAAAAAATTATATATACATATTATATTATTGATAAAATCCCTTCCCATTTTTCCTATGTATCACGGGATTAGCCCATTTATTATACATATAAATCTAGAGTGGTTCTTAAAATTTTCCCTGAGATTAGCCCAACCACTCCAGCCTACCCAAGAAGAAACTGAACTTTTCGGAGAGTTGAAAAATCTATGTGTAAAGATCCCCCTTATCCAGGCAATAAAAGATGTCCTGATTTACAATAAGTTGATTAAGGATAAGTGCTTCAAGAATCTAGGAAGAAGAAAAAGGGATTCCCCTTTCATTAATGTCATTGGGTAGCTATTCGATTTAATGTTGGGGCAAGTAATATGTCCGAAATATTTTGACCCTATAAGCCTTGTAGTAGATGTGCATGTCAATGGCACCATCGTCCCACGCACTCTGATCGATATTGGGGCTGTCATTAATGTGATGACTAAGGACATCATGCTTAAGCTCAACCTCCAAGGGTCATTGAGGAAGACCACAAAAGTTCTACAACTTGCAAGCTGTTCCACAGTCACTACTCAGGGAATTGTGGAAGATGTAATGGTCTCCATTGACTCCTAGCAGTACCCTGTAGATTTTCTATTTCTCCAGCCTAAGGCTAAGCTTACTAGTTACCCTCTCATCCTTGGGAGGCCATGGTTGGCCACAACTGATGCTTTCATTAATTGCAAAGCTGGGAATATGACCATCAAGAACAAGCATATGTCCAAATAGTTAGTCTTATACCCTCTTGCTCAACCTTCTCTAGAGCATGAATTACCTTATCATTGGAGGAGGACAAAGAAGATGAGAATTATTCTGCCCAACTTTATGCTTTGGAAGCAACCATAGGAGGAGAACAATAGGATGAGATTGACTTACTTGAACACCTACTCCAAAGTCCAACTCCTAGTTCATTGCTATTAGAAGAAGAAGTAAGGGAAACCCAGAACAATCATCCAATTGACTTGTTCTTGATTGATTCCAACCCACTCCATGTCAAAACCATAGAATTCGAACCAGAGAAAACCTTTAAAATTAATCCATCTCTTTCTGCTCTCGAAGAGGAAAAGCTATGAAACATGTTGAGAGAAAACTTAGAAGCCTTCACTTGGAGTTACAAGGAAATGAAGGGAGTACACCCCTCAGGGTGCTCACCACATATACATAAAAGAAGGTTGTAAGCTAGTTCAACAACCACAAAGGAGGATGAATCCAACTCTTAAAGATATAGTCAAAAAATGCTAGATGCAAGATTCATTTACCCTATCTCCGATAGTGAGTGGGTCTCTCCTTTAGTGCTAGTTCCCAAGAAAAATGGTAAGTGGAGAATTTTTAACGATTACAGGGAGTTGAACAAAGCCACAAAGAAGGATCATTTTACCCTACCCTTCATTGACCAAGTGCTAGATGGCCTGGCAGTGAAGAATTTTTTTCTTTCCTAGATGGATTCAGTGGGTACAACCAAATCCAAATCTGCCCAAAAGACTAGGATAAGACCACATTCACTTGTGCTTGGGGTACTTTTGCCTATATGGTCCTTCATTTTGGTCTATGCAATTCTCCTGCCACTTTCCAGAGAGCAGTTTTGAGTATTTTCGTTGTATTAGTACATGATGCAGTGGAAATTTATATGGATGATTTTACACCTCATGGCTATGATTTTCAAGAGGCCCTGACTAAGCTAGGCAAAGTATTGCACAAATCCATTGAAATGAACTTGTCTCTCAACCCGGAAAATTAATGGTTGAAGGGATCGTGCTAGGTCATTCAATATCTCAATAGGGACTGTAAGTGGACTTGAACAAAATAACAATCATCCAAACGGTCCCGCCTCCGCAAAAGTAGAGAGATGTTAGGAGTTTCTTAGTGTTAGCTGGATACTATTGAAGGTTCATAAAAGAATTTAGCAATTTGGCCTCTCCTTTATTTGTGTTGTTGGTCAAAGATTCTGATTTTATATGGTCAAAAAGTTGTCAAGATGCCTTAGACATTTTAAAGGGAAAGTTAACCATGGCACCAATTCTTCAAGGCCCAAACTAGGCCCTCCTCTTTGATATTCATGTTGATGCCTCACACAAAACCATAGGAGCAACCTTAGGTCAGGTAGAGGAGGAATTTCCCTATGCCATCTATTTTATCAGTAAGAACCTATCAAAGGCTGAGCTAAATTATACTGTGACTAAAAAAGAAATCCTGGTTGTTGTGCATTCATTAAAACAATTTAGGCATTACATTACAGGCTATCAAAAATTTGTGCATACTGACCATGCTACAATAAAATATTTAATGAACAAACTAGATGTGAATGCTATAATTATAAGGTGGTTGCCTTTATTACAGTAATTTGATCTAACCATTGTTGATAAGTCTAGTAAAGAAAATGTTGTAGATTTTTTGTCTAGGGTGAATTTCCCTACAGGTGAAGAAGGAATGGTGGATGACCAATTACCAAACGAGCACTTGTTTGTTATTTCAGTTCTCTCTCCATGGTTTGTTGATATAACAAACTATTTGGTATCAACACAATTACCACCAAACTTTCCCTCCAAAGAAAAGAGAAAGATAGTGAGAAAGAGCACCCCCTTGATTTGGATTAGGGGCAATATTTTCAAGCTTGGCCCAGATCAAATCTTGAGAAGGTGTGGAAGGGAAGAGGAAGTTTTTGACATCCTTCTGACCTCTCATGATGGGCCTTGTGGAGGTCACTTCGTAGCAAAGAGGACAACATTCAAAGTGCTACAAGCAGGCTATTATTGGCCCACTCTTCATCAGGATGTGAAAAAGTACATTGGTTAGTGTGATCGGTGCCAAATTATGGGAAAGCCTACTCCAAGAGATGAAATGCCCCTACAGCCTCAAGTGACTTTTGAGCCATTTGACAAGAGGGGCATGGACTTCATTGGAACTATCAACCCTTCTTCAAAGAAAAAATAGTACATTATTGTGCACACTGATTATTTGACTAAGTGGGCTGAAACCAAAGCAATTAAGGCAACAACAAAAGAGAAGGTGGATGAGTTCCTAAGGGAGAATGTATTCTACAAATTTGGATACTCAAGAGAGCTAGTCACAGACCAAGGCAGCTAGTTTACCTCCAACATGATTGAAGAATTTCTTAGACATCACAAAATCAAGCATAGGACCTCCACTCCCTAGCATCGACAAGCTAATGGGCAAGTGGAGGTGACCAACAAGGCATTGGAGAGCATCTTAACCAAGGTAGTGAGCAGCAGTACAAAGGATTGGGTAGAGAGACTAGTTGAGGCCACCTAGGCCTATAATACAACATGGAAGACCACCACTGGATTTACACCCTATGAGCTAGTTTATGGAAAAAAGGCTTTGATGTCCATTGAGTTTGAATATAACACATTGGGCATGGCAGCCCAACTAGATTTATATCTCAATCATGCACAGAAAGAAATATTGTTCCAATTGAATGGCTTAGATGAATTTAGAATGCATGCCCTCTTACATAGAGAGATAGTTTAGCTTCAGAGGAAGATCTAGCATGATAAACATATTAAGGAGAAGCAATTTCAAGAGGGAAATTGGGCATTGTTATATGATTCTAGGTATAAATACTTCAAAGGAAAGCTAATGACAAGATGGCTTGGACCTTATGTGCTAGAGAGATGCCATGATAATGGTTCAGTACAAATCAGAACTATAGATGAAGAAGCCATTCCATTGCTTGTTAATGGACACCAGTTGAAAATGTACAAGAGGCCTTTATCAAAGCAAAAGTTCATTGACAATATCAATAAAATAGTGATGATGGTGGAGCAAGTTCTATCGCTTCCCTCATCAGGTCACTAAAAAAAAAACAAGGACTCGGGTGAAAACCTCCATGAGGTGCCTCAGTCCCATCTTTGGGTTGAAAACCTCGTGAGGCAGCCCAAGGATGAGAAAAAATAGAAAGAAGAATAAGAAGATCCCTGAGTGAAAACCTTCCTTGAGGAGGTGAGGGCAAGCATCTAGGGTGAAAACCTCTTTGAGGAAACCTAGGTGTTTTTCAAAAAACAAAAGAAAAAACAAAAATAGAGAGAAAAGGATATAATTATTATTTACAAGTGGGCGAGAAGGATAGTGAAGGATAAAAAAGAGGATCCAAAGGGAACCCTACCTCACACCTATCGATATCCTCCACTTCTTACCATGCATCCCTCCGTCATTTCTATTGTTTTTTCACTCCATTGCTTCAATTTATGTGAAGACTGTGTTTTCTAAAGGATCCCCTGAAAACGTACATGATGATCCAGTAGGAATAACAACGGCCCCGAAAACCTACAAGAACCGATCTGAAACTCACCTGCAGGATCATCATCCTCATCAATTATCATCATCCCTGCAATCACCACCCAAAACAAAAAGAGATCTATTTCTACCAGTTATGAAAAAAAGGAAAAAAAGAAAAAACGGAGGAGAGTCAAAGCATTACCTGAATGTCCCTTGATCCACAAACACTCCTACTCCCTCTATCCATTCATTGCACCGTCCTCACAACCCCAACCAGCAACATGATTAAGAAATTCTAAGGGAGAAGAAACTACAGGACATCTTGTAGGAAATCTTGTAACAGCCTATCCCATAGAATGTCAATCATCAGCTATAGGTCTTCACTAGGATGATCCAGGAGCTCCAAAGTAGAAGAAGGCATCAGATATTTAGTCACAAACACCTGCAAAAGCCAATAAACCATCAGCAAACAACAAGTGGAGAAAGAAGAATGACCATGTATCAAATAAAAAATGCAACACCTCTGATCTTCGACAACTGCAGTATGGCATCGAGACCACATGTAAGTATCCCACTCACTCACTCATATGTATCATTTGATAAAAAGTTGTCAAGGTTGTGAGATAGTTGGTTTATAAGTGAAAATGTGGCTAGTTAACTTGGCCACCTTCATTCATTCATCACATGCAAAACTGAGTGTCCTCTCACATGTGGCTACATTCAACTCAAAGAGAGAGGAGGAGTAGGACAATAGATGGTTAACTATGTGTTAATTTTGGGTATGTTCTATTATAGAGAAAATTATTTCAATTTCTTTTCCACATTAGCAATCACATTAGCATAAAGTAAACTGGAGATAAAACATAAATATAAATTGCATAAGACAAGCCAAGCTATGAGGACACAAGATGTGGAATTAGATAGGGACAAACCCCAATGTGGGGAAACCCTTTATAAATTCTTCTTTTATGTTCTTCAAAGTTTAGCAGAGAAAGTGAGAGAGATATTACATTTACAATAGAAGTCAATACCTTTGACTTTTGATATCAACATGAGATCAATTCAAGACATATTGCTTCAACTGATCCTCTAAGGTGACTCATTCACCTATCATAGTGTTGCATCTTGTTTATTTGTTGTAGATTACTGTGTGACACCTTGTTGTACTATCACATGTGTTGAACCTTGATGACTGAGCTACTTTCATTTTCATGATGCCCATCATGCTACATCTTCCATGGTCTTATTCATCATCAAGCTACCCATGCTCATGATCTCATTCATGATTATGTTGCCCATGCTCATATCATCATGCATCATTATGCTACCCATGCTCATATCATCATGTTGCTTATTATGTTGCCCATTATCTCATACATCATGTTGCTTTGCTTCAGAGATAGATGCTCTAGCTATTTCAGCAGTTCCTAATAGTTCTAGCTTTTCCGGCAGTTCCAACATTTCCGGATTTTCTGGCTTTTTCAGCTTTTTCGGCTTTTCTGGCTTTTCTAGCTTTTCTGGCTTTTCTGGTATTTCTAGAGTTTTGGAGCTTCTATCTTTTCTAGCAGTTCTAGCTTTTCTAGTAGTTCCAACTTTTCTGGCGGTTCTGACTTTTCCGGCTTTTCTGACTTTTCTGGTATTTCGGCTTTTCATAGGATCTCTCCTCCTATTAAAACCCAAAGACAAATAGAGAGAGGAAGATATCCAATTGTGTGTATAAATGACTTGAAGTTCTCTTCTATTTATATTAAAACGTAGAGGTTGAATAAACATGACTGTTGGGCTTCTAAGCCTATATAAGTCATTGGTCGACTTAAAAATTTGTCCATAACATAAATAAATTCATAACTTCATAAATACTTATCGGAATATAATGATATTGAGATCAATCCTACACCTCTCAATGAGAGGGATCCAATAAAAATATCAATTGCTATAAATAATATGACCTACATAGAGTTTGGCCCTAGTTGCCAATTTTAACACTCCCTCTCAACTAGGAAGAACTCCATCCACTGATCCATATCTCCAACTATACTATCTCTGTTATCAGCACCCTGCATTGCTCATCTTAGCTCTGCTCAGCTCTACTCAGCTCTACTAGCTTTGCTCAACTTTGTTGGCTCTGCTCTGCTTAACTTATATCAACTCGACTTTGTTGGTTCTACTCTACTCTACTGGCTCTATTGGCTCTACTCAGCTCTACTAGCTCTGCTCTACTCTACTCAGCTCTGTTCAGCTCTGTTGGCTCTACTCTGATTTCCTCAGCTCTGCTAGCTCTGCTCTACTCAACTTAGCTCTATTGAACCATGAAGAACAAGAATTGATTGAAAATGTGTCATACCATTCTCCACTGACTCGAAGTGAGTCTCAGAGTGTGTACCACTGGTCCTAGACCAGTCCTCAACCAAACCGAAGTTAGTGTCATAGTAGGTACAACTCCTGCCACTGGTCCCAGACCAGTAATCTAGTGACTCGAAGTTAGTCTCAGAGTATGCACCACCAGTCCCATACCAGTCCTCAACTGACTTGAAGTTAGTGTCATAGTGGGTACAACTCCTACCATTGGTCCCAGACCAGTACCATTGATCCCAAATCAATGAAGTTCATCCTAGAATAGGGAGTATGGTAGATACAACGATGCATCCATCGATACTACTATGGTCCCTATCCTCATTTCCCTACTCATTGATTAGATGAGAGGTACTTCCGATGAGTCCCAGACTGCATGGGTAGGATGCCTCGACAGGAGAACTAATCATCCTGCCACATAATCGCCATGGAGAACACATCATCCAGGCCTCATAGGAGAGCTAATCATCCTACTACACAGTCGTCATGGAGAACACATCATCCAGACCTCATAGGAGAACTAATCATCCTGCTACACAATCGTCATGGAGAAAACATCATCCAAACCTCACAAAAGAATTAATCATCCTGCTAACAATCATCATCGAGAACACATCATCCATACCTCACAGTATAATTAATCATCCTAGTACACAATCATCATGGAGAACACATCATCCAGACCTCGCAGGAGAATTAATTATCCTGCTACACAGGAGAGTGAATCATCCTGTCCCATAAGAGAGTGAATTATCTTGTCCCACAAGAGATCGAATCATCATGTTCATAGGAGAGCAAATCATCCTATCCTACAAGATAGTGAATCATCTTGTTCGACAAGAGAGTGAATCATCATGTCCACAGGAGAGAAAATCATCCTATCCATAAGAGAGCAAATCATCCTATCCCAGTGCGCACCACCATGGGAGGGTGAATCACCTTGTGGTCGTATGTTGCTCTAGTAAGAACCAAAAGCCCTAGCGCTCCCTGAGATCAATGTATACAACATGCAAGACCCTTATACAAGGGTCTTTTGATGACTCCAAGTCATTCGGGAAAATCACAAATTTGACTTTTCGCCCAAAGATTAGACAAAGTGTAGCGACTTGTACGTCATCTCATAGCGATGGATCTTACTTGCTCATAGACTTACCATAACCTAGATAAGGTAGTATCTAATGTCTATCTACTAGAGAAATCGTCCAGGATTCCTGAATAATCGAATCCCACCTCTGGTTGTCATAGAGAATCACAGTGGTACAAGCAGCTCACTTGAAGATCTTCCCCAACCAGGTAGCTTCATACGAGATCATACTTGTCAATATGTATCCGATCTCAGCAGTGCTTATAACTACCAACTTTTTCTTATTTCTCATCCATGATATCGAAGCAAAATCCAAAGAGAAATAGCACTAAGAAGTGCTCTAATGATCCTCCACACTGCCTGCCCAATCAACATTTGAATAATCATGCAGTTTCATATTTCTAGTAGTGTATCTCAATCCATGAGAGATTGTGCCCCGAAGACATCTCAGAAGATTCTTGGCACCAATCCAGTGAGGTTCAACCAAATATGAGCTCACCATGCTAACTGCAAAACATATGTCCGGATCGAAGTTCACCAATTACATCAATGCGAATGAGTTTATGAGATTCAAAGGCACTTCCCAAATCTGGTCTGACATCACTACCATATAACTTCTGGAAGTTAAGATCCTCGAGGTAGTCACAGGCTTGTAGTTCACCATTCCACATCTAGAATCCAACTCCCTCTTACCTTTGCAAATGAGAGGGTTTGCACCTGTTAGATGTAGGTCGTCCTCATAAGGTGCTAGTATGAGAGGTCTATCATCCACAATGTTCAGATGGTTTGGATACATTTCACTCCTAGTGAATCTCAGCATTATCAGACAACTATCGTTCCTCTCATACTATGCTCGGGGTGTTTTACTTCAAGTCACAAATATCAACAAAATTCCCTATTGAAATTAAAGATTCCCATTAACCAAGAGACAAAATTCTTTCCCCTAAGTCACTAATCACATATGTAAGGAGGCCTAGTACTAGATCAACTTCCTTAAAGGGTAAGGCCATGATACATGATCCACAACAAAACCTACACGAAGAAAAAAATGTCCTACAAGATGCTCTGCAAAAGCCACAGGAAGCATAGAAATTGAAAAGAAAGGTAGGGGAGCAGCAAGAAACAAAAGAGGAAGACCCTGAAACAAAGGAACCAAGTCCCTAACCTAACCTAGACTCCTACTACTGGTTATTGAAGGAGGCAGGGTGATACTTAAAATTTTTTCCATCCCATTATTTTTTGAACTTGAGAAGGAGAGGGCCAAAACCCACCGACAAATTCTAATGACCAAGTAAAAAGGGGTGGAAGACGTTGGGCACATGGAAGAGAAGCTCAAAGAAATGGGAAAAGAGCTAAGTGGCTTAAGGGACAGAGAAGCAATAATGAGAGATCAAGTTGAGAGGGAAAATGCATGGCTAAGGGGACAACTGCAAGAAAGGGAGAACCAACTAGCATGTATGGCCAGCCTCTCCTTGGAGTCCATCCAGTGTAGGATGCCAGCTAGATCCTATGATCTTGACCTCAATGGACAATGGTTGAAGTTTCAAATTAAAACACTAGCACAAAGGGGCACCATGCCATTTCAAGACTAGAGGAAGTTTATCGATCTTTGTGATCAAAGTACACTAGAGAATAGGAACAAAATGGCTGAGTTCTACTTACACAACATGGCCCTCACAAACATGAATGTTTGAGATCCTAATGCTAAGCTAGGAGACCTATAATTAATGGCTTTGGCATCGTGGATGAACCATGAGGAGTCAAGGGCTGCAGAGATGAAAAGAATATTGGGCAGACAGAAAAATGAGCCTCTTTTCATTAGAGCTAAACAATCAAATCCCATGGCCCTAATCAACACCCAAAATCTGATTGCAAATGATCCTCAGCTAGCACCTAGATATCTTTCTGCCTAAGAGCAAGCAATTTCACATTTTGAGGATATGTTTAGGCTACTAGGAAATGATAGTATGCATGCCTACTTAAGGAGATGGAACACACTGCCACATAGCTTGAAGATTAGAGAATACCACTCCCCTCAAATGTTGAGAGAGGCACTCAATAGGACGCCTATGTATAAGAAATCCATGCAAATATTGAAGGTAAATATGTAGGCCTAAAACTGAGTTCACCACTACTCCTAGGGATGCTAGAAGAGAGAAAAGAAGAAAAGAAAAAGAGGCATGGGAAGAAGTAGAAAAGAAATACGGCTTCTATGAACAAGAAGAAGAGACGACAACAGAGGCATGGGATGTTAGAGAGGCTACCAGAGCCATGAAGGATGTGGACATTGACTAAGTTGCTCAGAGGATGAGCAACACTTTTAGTAGGGGGGTGATGATGAGCCTCATCATTGGGTGATTATATGGGCCTTATTTCACTTCCTAGCTTAGGAAAACCAACTATTCTCATAACTTATTTCATACTTTTGATTATAATTTGTTTATTAGGTGAGTTAGAGCTGGATATTTTACTTTGTGGTATAGTGTACATTTAATGTAGGAATAAAGGATAAAAGAAAGGAATTTTGGAAAAGGCGTTGGTCAAAACTCGAATGGGAGAAGGGAGAGGAATTATAGGAGGTAAATCCTCCTCATTTACTACCCCTCCATTTGAATATTCCTCCATTAGCCCGAAGTGAAAACAACCAAATCATGATGACTAGAAGGCAGCCGAGCAAGTGAAAGACAAAGCACCAGTTTATCTCGAGTTTAGGAGCCGAGCCTCCCTAATTTTAGGGAAGTAGTTGGAGACTTCAGAAGTAGAAGAAGATAGGCCTTGGACCTCAGAAGGATTTAGATTTTTTATTGTAAAACTCTAATTTATTTTTGAGTTGCAAGAATTGTGACATTTTTTGAAGTATTCCGTGGTTTTGATACTAAAAAGGAGTTTTGTTTTGAGCCAACACTGAGCTAACTTAGAGGTATGAAGCTCTTGGGTTAAGGCCCAACCCTAACAGCCAAGTCTCCTCTTTATTGTACATGTATGCTAGCATAGATTCATGGTTTAATTGTTCATTTGCTTAAGTAGCTGCATTTCCATTATAGCAGTGTAGAGTAGATTGGTTGTATTTTAGTTTGCTTCCATTTGTGCCTTTTTTAAATTAGTAGGCTAGAAAGGAGAAAAATATCACCGTAAGGTTGTCAGCAAGTGTCTCAGACTCACCTCCTCCCTCTGGGACCATGACTTGAGGAAGAGGCCCTTCAACAACCCCAAAAACATAGATTTCTAGTTCTTGCATGAGCTTTGGAGTTTGTTATCTTGATTCAGTACTTGGTTCATTGCATTGTAATCTTTTTCCATCACTCTCTTTCTATAATAATATCTCACTCATGTTCTCCTTTCCTTTAACACTTTCTTAATGCATAATATGGGCAATTGATTCATGCTTTTCGAGTTTATGAGAATGTATCTTGTTGCATAGTTATTGGAAGACACACACGTTTTAAGAATTGCAAGTACTTCAAGAGGAGGTCTAGACTTCATCACCAACATCCATCTTCCACCTCAACCATCTCTTATTCCACCATCACCCTCACTAGTTTTTTTGTCCTTTTTTACTAAAACTCCCCTAGACACATTGAATGAATCTAGTCATCTCTTCTCTTGGATATTGACTCATGAGTGTTCCTAGACCTTCTAACAACTTATCCCACTCATCACACACCCTTTATAAGCTTCCCAACACCTCCAACACCTCACAACTAGCTCTCGGTTGTATCCTGCAAGTTTCCTGTAATTCCTATAGGATCATCCTGTAGGTTTCTAGTACATCCTGTAGGTTTTCCTGAAATGGCCTGTTTTGAGGCCGAATTGATGGGAAACCTCTAGGAAGTCACAAAAAGCCTCCTAGGACCCTTCCACACCATCCCACCACTCCCTAAACATTCTAGCCATCCTTAACCACCTTCCATCCACCTGTCACATCCACAAGAACAATTAAATTACATGCTTGATTTTACCAAAGAAAACCAGAAAAGTGAAAACAGATTTAGTTTAGTTTTCTTACTCACACATTATTATGGTTTGATGCTCTCTGCTTCTATAACTTAGATAGCAACATTGGGTTAGTGTTGATTTGGCAATTATGCTTAGCATAGCTATTTAAATGGTTAATTAGGATATGGTGTGATTTAGCATTACATGTTGTTTTCCTCATTACTGTAGTAGAGTAGCTCTCTTAGAATAAATTTTCTCTTCTTCCATCAAAGAATCAAGCTTCTTCTGACTCTATATAAGTATGGCTTGGAACCCCTGGGGTCTCTCACAAGATGAACAATGACATCAAGAAGGACCTTCACTTTTACTTATGCATATAGCATTATCACCTCCAAGTTTGTACGAACCCTGGGCTGATAAGTAAAGTTGGTAACCTAGGAGTTGCAACATCCTTGCTACAATTCTGGCGTTCACCAAGTTGCTACTCACTTTATGTTTTCTGTATCACTGTGCATTGGTGTTATCTGACATTTGAAATTACCATCCAATTATAATAGCAAGCATCACATGTGCCAAGTCTTTCTTTAAACGTTGTGTCCCTTCATAACAACACATTTGAAATCTTTAAGCTTTAAACAGTACTTAGTGTATATATTGATGAAGTTGAGAAATATTATAATCAGAGTAATTTGTTGACAATATCACTGTTCTTATTTTCTCGTACATTATCACTTTATAGTTTTTGTTTATTGTACAAGAATGATAATACTAAAATTGATTTAAAAATAGAATAAA
>APFE031002333.1:0-18138 GCA_000404065.3 Pinus taeda | reverse complement strand
CCCACTACGAAGATTTTGTATCGGCAAAATTATAGTTTGATTTTATAAAATAAATAAGGGTAAAACTTCCTTAATATTTTAGTTTCCATACATTGTACTTTACTTGGATGCATTACTTTCACACCTACATGAAGATGATTCACATCACCTCTTCATGAAGTCCTAACCTTTTGGTCAAGATCAATATATTCATGATCAAAATATTTAATAGAAGGATCTTGAACATTCTCGTCTTGATCCATGATCATTGGGAGCTCATATAGTTTCAAATTTTCAACGTTAACTATAGAATACACTCAAATATATGGAAGTATTTATGACCAGATAACATTATCACCGATATTTTCCAAGATTTTGAAGGGACCATACCTGATTGGATTGATAATTTTACCTTCACCTTCAAGGAATTATTTTCTATTGTATATCAAAACTTGATCACCAAATTGGAAGTGACGATAAACCTAATGTTCTTCATGCCTAGCCTTAAACTTGGCTTGGCTCTTTTCCAACTATTCCAATAATCAATTGGAACTTTTGGATGAAAATTATTTCTTCGTCTACATCATTAGAACCATCCACCACTAAATATTTTCCAAGAGTAAATTCCAAAGGAGACAGAGGCAAGTAACCAAAATGTCTCAAAAGGAGACCTTTGTGTAGAAGTATGTATGGCAAAATTATAGGCATGATGTACTGAATACAATTATTCATCCTAAATATTAGGATGCCTGCTACAATATCCTCGATACATGTGTATCACTATGCTATTAACCACTTCCATTTATCCAATGGTCTATGGATGACAAATATTGCTCTTTTGAAGCATAATTCCCATTAAATCTCACAAAGTTGACCAAAATTCCCCAAGAAAGTGGGAGTATCAATTAGATATAATGGATGCGTGAAAATAAAAATGAAACCAAACATGGTGGAGGAATAAATGTGCAATACCTTCTCCTATAACCTATTACCTACAAGGAATCAAAACACAAATTTTTCTAAATCCATTTACAAAAACATATACATAACAATGAACTTTCTTCAACATAGGGGAACCCCCAACAAAATCCATAGACATACTTTCCCATGGACAAGAAGGTACAAGAAGTGGCATATACAAAACTAATTTTCTATTACTTATTTTTCTAGTGGCACACACCACCCTTCCTTTCACATATTTAGACATTGTTTCATTCATCTAAGGACAATAACAATAGCATTGTAACTAAGCTACTATTTTTCCTATACCAAAAATACCATAAGTAGGAGAAGTATGTGCTTGTCTTATTACATAAACACTTTTTCATCTCATGGAATGCACAATTTACCAAGATCATATATAAATTTGTCATGTACATGATAATTTAATTCTTCCACTTCAGTATCATATGTTAGTTTTCCATAAGAATCCTTAAATTCTTCATCTTTATAATGTTTTCCAATATAACTTTCATGAGATAATGGACTAGGGAGTACAATAATAAATGCATTAACAAAATGTCTATATAACATATCAACAACTTTGTTTAGATACCTTTTTTATTCTCAATGACCAAATGGAATTTCTATAAGAGTCCCATTTACCATAATGATGTGACTGTTGTAGCTTGGTTTGTGATTGGAGATACTACAAAGGCTAATGCTACAGATGGATGATTGCATATTTTTCCATAAATAATGTTTCCATATCTTCCACACTCCAACTAGAAGAACACATATATTTTTCATAAGTAGGTTATGTTGACCACTACGTGTCAACTACCCATAGCAGTATACCCCCTTTTTCGCCAAAGGGATAGAGTTAGATCAACATGTCTGTGCCATTCGACTGTCATCATTAACTTGATCATGTTATGTTGTAAACCCAGTCTGCATGTGTGAATTGTAAATAATCTTAGCAGATCTGTGTCATGTATGTAAATTTCCTAGGCAAACCTAATTTTCTAGTGATAATCTATGTTCTGGAAGGTTTTTTGTCTCACCGATCCATGATCGACAGAGTTTTCCTTCAGCCTAACCCCAAAGCCAGAATGGATTTTGTCGTTAGAATCTCAGGGGAATCCTAGTGTACTTCGAGTCTATGTAAAAGTAATTTGGAAATAATTCTAACTATTTGGTTAGGTTATTACAAATTACTTGATCTGCTAGATTATATTTGTGTCGCAACACTGGGTGGTCTATGAGGGTCTATGTCAAATGGGTTTTCACCCTTGAGATGTAAAATTGTAGTAAAGTGTCTTGAGGGTTAGAAAATAATCAATCCCTTCATAAGTCCTAAGTCCTAGGTGCTAGGTGATTTTTCCAAAGGCTAAGTTCGAGGGTCCCAGGGTTAAAAAAAAAAAAAAAAAAAAAAATTGTGACAAAAAATAAATAAAATTAAAAAAATAATTAAATAAGCTCAAAAATTTCGACGCGAAATAAATGCAGGGTTTTAATTTTTTAATATATTAAAATGCATTTAAAAATTTCGACGGATGAGATTAAAAGAGATTTTGATCCTCATAGACGGTCGAGATCATTTTGACATGGATCACTCGAACTAGCCGTTGGGATTTTTTCCTTTAAATAGGGTGTTAAGGGTCATTTGAAAAGATTCGATCTGAGAGTATGGTGCTAAAGAAAGCTCTCTTGTAGTCATTTTGTGTGCAATAAAGAAAGACTTTAGGGTTGAAAATCTTGCTGGTGTTACTCTTCTGGAAATGCTGTAAGATGTTTTATTTTTCTACATAATTTTATTTTCAGCCATTGATGATAGCTTGATGAAGATTGATTGAGGCACAGGTATCTTGTCTGATCTCTAGGGTTTGAATGATAGTTTAATTTCTGAAATATAATGGTAGGTATCTCCATTTGATTTGAATTTCACTGTTGTTTTCTCCCTCTATGTTAATGGTTGATTTAAGCTGTGTAGGAAATCCTTTTTTTCTAGATTACCGGGCGTTCGAGGAAGTTCTTAGCTAAACTAGCCAACTCCTGGATTGCATTTTTTGAAGAGCCCAACCAATTTTTGATCCTTGTCTTGGGCTATCATTTGATTTTTTTATTTTTTATTTTTTTATTTTTTTATTTTTTTTTAATTTTTATGAATGCATGAAGGGTTTCTGAAGCACCTCACATTAAGTTTAAAAGTCTGAAACTATTTCTGTGGATTAACGATAAATCTGGCTACCTAGAGCCTTCAGTTTGTAAATAATGTAATTATTTAGCTGGTTCTTAGGGTTTTTTAGGGTTTCATTATTTTTTGCATTTTCAGGTTCTGGCTGTTTGTTTTCATTGTTTTCAGGTTGCAGGTTACAAGTTGTAGATCTGAAGGTGAGCTTCAATATTGAAGCCAGGTCTAGGCCCTGGAGGGTAAGATCTGGCCTCAGACCCAATTTTCTACAGGGGTATAGTTATGCTATTTGGGGTTTCATTTGTGTTACAGGAAAAAAATTCGATTTTTTTTGTGAAGTGGGTAAAACCCTTGCTGCTTTGCCATCTCCAGATCCGTTACCATCTGTATCAATCCATTTTCTGCCTGGTTCCAAAGCCTTGTAGGCTGTCCAACTACTCCAAGCTTCACACTGTCAAACACAGCTCTTACCTCCAAATAAAATCAGAAACCACACTGCCCACACCTCTCCCTTCAACGATCCTCACGCAGTTGCCTTTCGATTTTCTTTTTCCCCTACGCTTCTCATCTATTAGCTCATTTCCCTTACGTCCCTCTTTCCTCTAAGTATTTGTTGTAATCTCCTCCATCCACGCTGCTCTAGTACCTGCAAACAAAATAAAAAAAAACCATGCAACTCCACCTTCTTTACGCTGCCATACCCTCATCCGCTGCAATCCATTCCATCAATGCCCTCAATATGTAGCTCCACACCCTTTCCACACATACCTCAGCTTCCCGCAAAGCCTTCCTCCATCTCTCCTTTCCTCCGTTGCTGCTGCCTATCCTCAAGTCGTAGCAAACTCCTCTGGCAGCTCTCTGGCAGCTCTACGCTGCCTCAAACCTACGTCATCTCCTTTGATTTGCGCAGACATCATCGTAGCCAGCTCCATAACCTGTGTATTTTCCCTTGCTGCCATCAAAAACCCTTCAGTGTACCTGTTAGCAAACCAAACAAACATTAAACGCAGACAAATTTTTGATTTTGGTTTGATACGATGCAGGGTAATGTATATATGTTATTCTAAGATAGTTAGGGTTAGCATAGTCTGTTGATATATGCGTTTTAGTTTTCTTTTCATGTTATTTAATTTTCATTTCATTTAAATTTATAGTTAGTGTAGCTTCAAGTTTATTTTATAATTTATGTATATATGCTAGTTAAGTTAGCGTTTTTGTTTTTGTTTTTTTTTAATATATATATTTAGTATTCTTAAGTTACTAGAATTAGATTATTTATTAGTTTAAGATACATTAAACTTTAGTTCTGGTTTTTCTTTAGAATTAACAAAATAAAAAAAATTCATTAAAAATTAAAAACTGTAAAAAAAAAGCATAAAAAAAAGTTAATTTTAGTTTTTTTCGATTAGTTCTTAGTTAGATCAAGTTCTTTAATTTTAGCATACTGTAGATTTTAGCTTTGCTTCCTTATTTTTTGATTTTTAAATCTAGGAATTTTAAAATCATAAAATACATATAACAACTTCTTATATTATATAATATATAATATATAATATATATATATATATATATATATATATATATATATATAATTATAAATCATAAAGCGTTTTAAAAAATTATAAGCATTATTCAATATTTTTGCTTTTTGATTTTAATTTATTTATTTATTTTGATTTTTAGGATTTTTAGTTCAATAATTTTAAATTTCATTTAGTTTAGTCCGATTACTTACAATAGGGTTTGTTTATTTTTTATTTCATTCATGAAAAATAAAAAATTTCATAAAATACAAAAGTTTAAAAAAAGGGTTAGTCTTTAGGATTTCATTTAGAATTTATTAAAATTTTATTTTATTACACTTTGGTTTTGTTTTTATTTATAAATATAAAAATATATAAAATAATATATATAAAAAAAATTTAAAAAATTAAAAATTTATGAAAAAAGACTAATTAAAAATTGGAAATTCCTTTTAGAGTCTTTTTTCTGTTGTGGTATAGTTAAATGTGCTTAAAGGTTTATATATGGAGATTAACTATTTGAATCTGGTTAGCATTTAAATTTTATGGTTGTTTAAAGCATTTAATCTTTAGAAATTTAATTGCTGGATCATTGTTAAGGTTTTGTGCATTTATTGATTATGTTGCATTTGGCAAAATTCATCTTTATTGGGTTATTTGATGATAAATGATTGTTTTACAAGGTTCATATTTTTGCAACATTTAATAAATAATCATTTAATCATTACCTCCATAAGACACTGATACATCATTTTTTAAATCAATCAAGTGCTAAATTGCCTTGCTGTGTCTCCCATCCAACTGGTCCAAAGTTGGTCTTCCTTTGTCCCATAGGGTCTACCCCCCTTAGCCTCGGGAGACGACTTAAATGGAGGGATTGGGGATTAGGGTGACAGCCCCTGGTCTGAGCATTGTCACGTTCCCTAGACAGTCTGTGCGACAACCTTTTTTGGCGCCGTTGCCGGGGAAAGAGTTTTTTCTGTCATTGGTTTATTTGACATTCATCATTATTTCATATTTATCATCTCTCATTTGAGCTGGCAAAGTCAAAATTTTTTGGCATCATCTCATCTTTTCTACCATTCATTAGCCTGTCAAATGACCAACATTCTTTGGCGTCATTTGATCTTCACATTGCCTTATCTTTCGTCATATCGTTTAATCATTCCTCCAGCACCTACTCTTCAGTTCGTTTCTTGTTTGGGTGGCAACTCCATTTCTTTTCATTTATTTTTCCTAGACAAGAAGCCTCCCTCATATCTACTTGTTGGTTGCTTTTTGGATCCTAGAATTAGATTCATTGTTCAAGTGGCAGCTTCACTTCTTTCACCTCTCGATTTTCTTGAGCAAAAATCTCTTTCTATCATCCATTTGGTCCCTCGTTGTTCATCATGGATTATTCGTTTAAACCATGTCATTTTACTGATGTTCTCCATGATATTCCAGAAGTGGCAATTTCTAAATTACCTTTGTTCTTAGGTGGTGATTCAGTCACTGTTAGAAAACATTTATGGAGTTTTTATCGTATAACGTTCATGTATTGTAGACTTCCTCAATATAATCATGAAGATGTCAAAATGCGTCTATTTGTCCTTTCTTTAGAGGGTGATGCTTTGAATTGGTTTAATAATTGTCCTGAAGACTCTTTCACTTATTTAGAAGACATTTTCAATGTTTTTAAAGATAGATATGGTAATCCAGATAGCTCGCCTTGTGCCCCTAACATTGTGCAACATAATGAAAGTAATCTTATAAAAGGTCCAACTGTCGATGAAAGATTTCAAGACAATTCTTCATATCAGAATGTGCCATCTACTTGTACCATTGCAGATCAAATCCATGATAGTGGAAAAGTAGGGACAAATTGTAAAAATAATGTTGACAATGAAAAGGAAGATCAGAAGCAAATTATACAAGAACTAATGCGGTTGGTAAAAAATATGGAGATTAATCAAAGTAATTACGCCAATGATGTGAGAACTTTATGCACTCACTTGGAAAAACATAATAAGGAGATGGAGATCATGAAAATTAAACACTCTGATTACATAACCGACATGCAAAATCAACATGCTAAGGAAATTGAGGCCATGAAAACTAATCATGACACAGAAATTAGTTTTATGCAAAGCAAGTTATCAGGCTTAGAGGAAAATATGACGACCATGCAAGCAAATAATAAGAAAGAGATAAAATCTATGCAACATTGCTTGATGACCATAAAGGAAAAGGACGAAAAATTAATAAAAGATATGGAAGCTAATCAGATATGTCTTCAGAATAAGTTATTGACCATGGAAGAAGACCATGCCAAGGAAATCAATGCTATAAAGGTTGAACACTCTAGTCAGATAGATGCCATTAAAATACAGGTTCAGAAATTTCAACAATGGTGGGAGGATGAAAGAAACCAGGGAACGTCAATAGATCAGGAGCCTCCTTGTCTATTGCAACAAGCTCCATCTTATTATGAGGTCCTTTGTTCCATTAAAAAGTGGATAATTGAAGGTGACCTGGATAAAAGGGAAATTAATAATTAGATTGATGCTCACACGGTTAATCCACCAGTCATTGAAGATCAAGTTATAACTCATGGCACCTGCGAGATGGATCCATCATCCTTGATAGGGCAGATGCAGAATGAAGAAAGACATGTCACGCATATCTTACATACTTCAACTGAGAGCTTTGAAGTAGAAAGTTTCACGTCATCAATGATATAGCCTGCCACGAAGAAAAAGCGCAAAAGAAAGAGAATAAGAATAAGATTTGATGCATCAGACGACTGCGAGCATCTTTATTTTCAGATAGGAAAAAGTCCTACCATATTCAGAATTAGGCATGGAACATCCGAGAAGTAGCGATAGATTTGCCTGAAAGCAGGCAAATGCTCAATATACACTATATTGAACACATCTAATGCCATGGGGCATCCTCTATATTTCTAACCCTACTCCTTGTTATTAGATAGTTAATAAATGAAAAACTTATATCTTTCCTGTGCTTAATGTTATATGATGATTTTTTGGATGGACGCTACTTATATTTTGTTGTGTGTTGCATGGATGCAAATTCTGGATTCTCACATTCCTGCAGTGCAACAACGTGTCCCCAAGTAGAGCAAGATGTTGATCACTACGTATCAACTACACATAGCAGTACACCCCCTTTTTCGCAAAAGGGACATCGCTGGATCGACATGTCCATGCCATTCGACTGTCATCATCAGCCTGATCATGTTATGTTGTAAACCCAGTTTACATGTGTAAATTGTAAATAATCTTAGCAGTTCTATATCATGTATGTAAATTGCCTAGGCAAACCTAATTTTCTAGTGATAATCTATGTTCCGGAACGTTTTTTGTCTCACCGATCCATGATTGGCAAAGTTTTCCTTCAGCCTAACCCCAAAGCCAGAATGGATTTTGTCATTCGAATCTTAGGGGAATCCTAGTGTACTTCAAGTCTATGTAAAAGTAATTTGGAAATAATTCTAACTATTTGGTTAGGTTATTACAAATTACTTAATCTGCTAGATTATATTTGTGTCGCAAGACTGGGTGGTCTATGCGGGTCTATGTCAAATGGGTTTTCCCCCTTGAGATATAAAATTGTCAAAGTCATGATGTAAAGTGTCTTGAGGGTTAGAAAATAATCAATTCCCTCATAAATCCTAAGTCCTAGGTCCTAGGTGATTTTTCCAAAGGTTAAGTTCGAGGGTCTTGTAAAAATAAAATAAAAATAATAAAAAAAAAAAGTTGAAAAAAAAAATGATAATAAGTCACAAAATTTTGAGGAGATAAATGCGGGTTTTAATTTTTTAATATATCAAAATGCATTTAAAAATTTCGACGGATGAGATTAAAAGGGATTTTGATCCTCATCGACGGTCGAGATCATTTTGACATGGATCACTCGAACTAGCTGTTGGGATTTTTCCTTTAAATAAGGTGTTAGGGGTCATTTGAAAAGATTTGATCTCAGAGTCTGGTGCTAAAGAAAGCTCTCTTGTAGTCATTTTTTGTGCAATAAAGAAAGACTTTGGGGTTGAAAATCTTGCTGGTGTTACTCTTCTGGAAGTGCTGTAAGATGTTTTATTTTTCTACATAATTTTATTTTCAGCCATTGATGATAGCTTGATGAAGATTGATTTAGGCACGGGTCTCTTGTCTGATCTCTGGGGTTTGAATGATAGTTTAATTTCTGAAATATAATGGCAGGTATCTCCATTTGATCTGAATTTCACTGTTGTTTTCTCCCTCTATGTTAATGGTTGATTTAAGCTGTGTAAGAAATCCTTCTTTTTAGATTACCGGGCTTTTGGGGAAGTTCTCGGCTGAACCAACCAACTCTCGGATTGCATTTTCTGAAGAGCCTAGCCAGTTTTTGATCTCGGGCTTATCATTTGATTTTTTTTTTTTTTTTTATGAACGCATAAAGGGTTTCTGAAGCACCTCACATTAAGTTTAAAATTCTGAAAATATTTCTGTGGATTAATGATAAATCTGGCTACCTAGAGCCTTCAGTTTGTAAATACTATAATTATTTAGCTAGTTCTTAGGGTTTTTTAGGGTTTCATTAATTTTTGCATTTTCAGGTTCTGGCTGTTTGTTTTCATTGTTTTTAGGTTGCAGGTTAGAGGCTGCAGATTTGAAGGTGAGCTTCAATCTTGAAGCCAGATCTAGGCCCTGGAGGGTAAGAACTGGCCTTAGAACCAATTTTCTGCAGGGGTACAATTATGCTGTTTGGGGTTTCATTTGCATTGCAGGAAAAAATTTCGATTTTTTTTTTGTGAAGTGGGTAAAACCCTTGCTACTTTGCCATCTCCAGATCCGTTACCATATGTATCGATACATTTGTTGCCTGGTTCCAAAGCCTTATACGCTGTCCAACTGCTCCAAGCTTCACACTGTCAAACACAGCTCTTACCTGCAAATAAAATCAGAAACCACACTGCCTACTCCTCTCCCTTCAACCATCCTCACACAACTGTCTTTCGATTTTCTTTTTTCCCTACGCCTCTCATCTATCAGCTCATTTCCCTCACGTCCCTCTTTCCTCTGTGTATTTGTTGCAGTCTCCTCCAGCCACGCTGCTCCAGCACCTGCAAACAAAAGAAAAAAAACATGCAGCTCCACCTTCTTTACGTTTCCATACCCTCATCCGTTGCAATCCATTCCATCAACACCCTCAATCTGTAGCTCCATGCCCTTTCCACGCATACCTCAGCTTCCTGCAAAGCCTTCCTCCATCTCTCCTTTCCTCCGTTGCTGTTGCCTATCCTCAAGTTGCAACAAACTCCTCTGTAGCTCTCCTGCAACTCTACGCTGCCTCAAACCTGTGTCATCTCCCTTGACTTGCGTAGACATCATCGCAGCCAGCTCCATAACTTGCGTATTTTCCCTTGCTGCTGTCAAAAACCCTTCAGCGTACCTGCTAGCAAATCGAACAAACATTAAACGCAGACAAATTTTCGATTCTGGTTTGATACGATGCAGGGTAATCTATATACGTTATTTTAAGATAGTTAGGGTTAGCATAGTCTGTTGATATATGCATTTTAGTTTTCTTTTCATGTTATTTAATTTTCATTTCATTTAAATTTATAGTTAGTGTAGCTTCAGGTTAATTTTATAATTTATGTATATATGCTCGTTAAGTTAGCGTACTTTGTTTTTGTTTTTGTTTTTGTTTTGTTTTTTGTTTTTTTTTAATATTTAGATCTTAAGTTCTAGAATTAGATTATTATTAGTTTTAGATACATTAGGCTTTAGTTCTTTTTTTTATAATTTTTAAATAAAAAAATCATAAAATTAAAAATATAAAAAAGACATAAAAAAAGTTAATTTTAGTCTTTTTATTTATTAGTTCCTTAGTTTAGATAATTTCTTTAGTCTTTAGATTACTTTTTAGATTTAGCTATTATTTTCTATTTTTGAACTTCCAAATCGTAGAATTTTAAAAATCACTATATATATATATATACTATATATATATACTATATATATATATATAAAATCATTTGAAAAAGGTTTTTAAATGTATAGATCTTCATATTTGCTCTTTGATTTTTTTAAGATTTAATTGATTTTTAGGATTTAAGTTTCAATAAGTTTTAAATTTCATTATGTTTTAGTCATTCACTTAGAAGAATAGTTCTGTTTTTTTATTTTTTATTTCAAATTTCATGAAAAATAAAAAATTTCATAAAATAAAAAAAGTTTAAAAAAGGGTTAGTTTTACGATTTTATTTAAGATTTAAATTTTATTTGATTTAGACTTTATTTTTTGCTCAAGTTTAGTTATTTTAGTTTTATTGTATACAAATATAAAAATATTAAAAAAATATATAGAAAAATTTAAAAAATTATTTTTTTTTTGAAAAAAGACTAATTAAAAATTGGAAATTCCTTTTAGAGTCTTTTTTCTGTTGTGGTATAGTTAAATGTGCTTAAATGTTTATATTTGGAGATTAACTATTTGAATCTGGTTAGCATTTAAATTTTATGGTTGTTTAAAGCATTTATTCTTTAGAAATTTAATTGCTGGATCATTGTTTTTTTTTCTAAGTAAATTTAAATCTATTAAGAAAGGGGGAAAATATTTACAACGTGACCGTAGTCATATCCTTGCTCTGAGAAGAGCCATCATTCCAGAGAAAACTGAGGCCTCAATACAGAGGAAACATACAGGATAAATGCTAAAACAGGAGACCCATACAACCAAAAAACCAGGAGATCCATACATCCAAAAAACCAGGAGACCCATACATCCAAAAAACCAGGAGACCCATACATCCGAAAGAACTAGGAGACCCATACAGAAACAAGAAGAGATCCAGAACCGAGACACCAAAGAACAAGCCTGAGGATTGCCAAAAAACCATAGCCAAAAGGATAGTCCATCATCAGCGGGAGCAAGCTAGTCGTCAGGCTGTTCCTCCACGATTCGGCACCAATCAAATTCGGGTTCATCCTCAACAGGAGCATTGAACTGTGCCAACGGTCCAGGTTCCGCAAGAAACATCTCCATATCATGAGTGGCTCCGCCCGGTTCAGCTCGAGCATGCTGTGACATCATACCAATGCCAAGCTGGAATGCAGGGAGAGGACCGGCAACAACACCTGAACCTCCTGCGTGAGTGTCAAAACCTTCCAGCTGCGTAGTTTCAAAGAAGACGACGGAGATGTGTGCAGTAATATGAGGTTGATGCAGTGTGCTGTTGAATGTGAAGATGGCGGAGCCTGTCGAAGAAGGAGGCCCCCCAGGCTTGTTAGTTGCACGACGCCTACTGCGCCCACTACAGGTGCTTGGGTATCTCCCCGTATACAATTCACTAGTGGCAGGCGAGCCCGAGGTGGATTCGTTGGGGGGGCGCCGGGGTTGGCCTCGGCGGCATCCCATACGCTGACGAAGACGGGCCATAATTGACAGGGTTGTAGAAAGATTACTACCAAACCCCTCTTTGAAACCGAGAGAACCAATTGATACGACTAAGGGCCGAGTGAGGTGAGAGACCTTGTTCTTCGCAGTCCCCCACTCACCCCTCTTCAAAACAACGCACAGAACAGGGCAAAAAAACCAGGGACTCAAAATTGAGAAATATGGGCTCAGAGGCTGCCTTCCGGCGCTCGAAATCTAGGCAGAGTCCTGGGGATAATGTACAAAACCACGAACTAGACTATAAATCAGACTCAGAATAACAGAGAAAACCAGGAAAAGGTCTGAGAGGATGGGATTCACCCAGCTCCACAACTCATCTATTTCCACCGCGAGTACAGGGCCGAACCCCTCCTTATACCACCCGGACCCTCCTCGAAAAAACCCATCCATTACTGCTTCATTGATGATGGCCACCATCAGTTGCAGGTTACAGCGTGCGACGGAGGGTGCCATTGCCTTGGGGGCGCCTTGAGAGCCTGAACCACTTGACGGGGGAGTGTAATGGCTCGCATGCCAGGCTACCCTTCCCATCTACACATTTAATGTCTCGTACAGGGTGGGAAGGTGTCGAGCTGCCTTGCTCCACCTCTGTCCCATCAGCTTAAATGCAGAGTTAATCACCCACATTCGGGGAATTGCTGGATCATTGTTAAGGCTTTGTTCATTTATTAATTATCTTGCTTTTGGAAAAATTCATCTTTGCTTGGGTTATTTGATGATAAATGATTGTTTTACAAGGTTCATATTTCTACAACATTTAATAAATAATCATTTAATCATTACCTCCATAAGGCACTAGTACATCATTTTTTAAATCAATCAAGTGCTAAATTGCCTTGATGTGTCTCCCACCCAACTAGTCCACAGTTGGTCTTCCTTTGTCCCATAGGGTCTACCCCCCTTAGCCTCGAGAGATGGCTTAAACGAAGGGATTGGGTATCAGGGTGACAACCCCTGGTCTGAGCGTTGTCGCGCTGCCCAGACAATCTGTGTGACAACATGTTAATTTCTTGTCGCATTAGTGAAGGTCTCATAATGGTAAAATTCTAGTTTCTTTCTTTGCTAATTGAGTACCAAGGCAAGAAAATATTTCCATCAAACAATTTCTAGTGAAAATGGGATCTCTGTCACTTACAATAATCTTTGGGTTTCCATATAAAATTTGAATTGTTTCCATAAATGTAGTGGCAACTGTAATGGATTTAAAAGGATGATATAATGCACAAAAGTATGCATGCTTGGTATGTTTATCAACTACCACCATGATGACACTCTTTCTTTCAGACTTGGGTAAACTTGTGATAAAATCCATTGAGACATCCTCCTAGCGTTGAATTGGAATGGATAAAGGTTGTAACATACCTAGGGTTTTAATTGTATCAACTTTAGTTTGTAGGAAAACAAAAATTTTTGCCAAAAACTTATGAATATCATATTTAAGGCCATCCCAAAAAAATTCCTTCTTGACCCAGTGGTAAGTTATTAAAAATCTCGAGCGCCCTCCTAAAGGAGAGGTGTGCAATTCCAAAAGAATCTTTTGTTTGAGTTGGGAATTATTACATAGATATAAGTGATCTTTGTACCCTAATGGGTCATTTTTCTAAATAAATGTATTAGGTTTACTAGAAACTTGCTGCAACTTTTGAATGAGTGTCCAAACCTCTTCATCATTCTTCCATTATTCCCTTGATTCATATCTAGTTAGGTTGGATAATAAAAATGTCATAAAGCAATGCTTCTACATTCTCATCCCTTCTTTAGAGGGCATTTGCAACAACATTTTTCTTCCCTTTTTTGTAGATGTTTTCAAAGTCATATCCCAACATATTAGTGACCCATTTTTGTTTCTCTTCTAAAGATAATATTTGTTCCAAAAATTATTAAGACTATCATAATTTTTCTTTACCTTGAAGTGTCTTCCCATTAGGTAAGGGTGCTATTGCTTTAGGGTATGTAGTGTTTCCAACATTTCCTTCTCCTAAATAGGTTTGTGTAAATAGTTTCCCTTGATTCGGCGAATTTCAAAATAAATGGGTCTTCCTTCTTGCATGAAAATAACAACAATTCCATTTCTCGAGGCATCACATTCCACCATAAAGGTTTTTTTGAAGTATGGAGTAGTTAAAACCAAAGCTTGGCACATTTATTATTTAAGATGTTCAAAGGACTTAGTTACTTCTAGAGTCCAAAAAAATGCATCTTTCTTCAATAATGTAGTTAGAGGTGCTACTAAAGTTTCCCATAATTCTTAACAAACTTGCGATAATACCCAATCAACCTGAGAAATCCTTCAAGATGCTTTAGGGTTGTAGGGATTTTCCATTCCTTGATGGCTTTAATGTTTTTAGGATCTACCTTAACACCCTCATTAGATACAATATGACCCAAATATTCCACCTCCTGTACCCTAAAGAAACATTTGGAGATTTTTGCATACAATTATTTCTCCTCTAATAATTTGAGCACCCTATCAACATGTTGAGCATGATCCTTCCAAGACTTGTTGTAGATTAGTATATCATAAAAAAATACTAACATAAAGTTTCTAAGGAAGGATTTGAAAATTGAATTCATCAAACCTTGAAATATGGAAGGTGCATTAGTAAGGCCAAAATGCATGACCAAAAATTCATAATGAGCTTCATGAATTATGAATGTTGTTTTTGGAGTGCTTTCAGTCTTCATTCTAACTTAATGATATCCTGAATGAATATCCAACTTGGTGAAGTAAATTTCTCCATGTAATCCATCCAAAAATTCATCAATGACATGAATGGAAAATTTATCTTTAATAGTGAGCTTGTTGAGCTCCCTAGAATCTAGACACATACACCATGATCCATCCTTCTAGTGTACCAATACTACTAGAACAATGAAAGAACCTCAACTAGGTTGAATTATACCTTCCTCTATCATTTCTGCAACCATACATTATTTCACCTTTTCTAGCTAGCGGAAGCCCACAAGGTCTTGTGTTTGGAGGAATTCTTTACTGGAATCAAGCATGTGAATAAACATGATCATGATTACGAATAGGTGGGAGGAATTTGGGAGTCTCAAATACCTTGGAATGATTGTCAAAGATTCTTTAGAGATCTAGAGAAACATATGATTTCAATGATTGAACATCTAATGAGCATAATTGTGCAATTATGACTCGTTGTTATTTATTAAAAAGATTTGTCATGGCATTAGAGATGATTATCTTCCCCATTTTACCTGTGATACCCCTTAATTCAATTTCCTTTCCTTCCCAGGAAAATTTCAAGAAAAAATCTTGAAAATTAAAATCTCTCATCCCCAAAGATTGTAAACATTGGACTCCTAATACAACATCAACACCATCCATTGGAATGGAAATCATTGGACTATTAAATACATATTCCCCGATGGTTATATTGATATTATGGCACTTCCCCAAGAAATTTATAGTTCCTCCATTTGAAACCATCACTTGACACTCTGGTGTTGGATATAGAAAGCAATTCAATTCCTTGGCTATCTTACAATGAATAAAATTATTGGTACTACCATAATATATCAACACTATTAATTTTTTTTCTTGATATATCCTTCTATCTTGAGAGTTTGGGGAGTGATAATTACGGCCAATGCATTACAAGATATGGTCAGATTCATTTATTCTTTCTCCGGGGTTGGTTCGTGATGTATATCCTCTTCTTTTTATGTTTCTTGTTCCTTTTATTCCTCCTCTTCACAATCTATGTAAAATAATTTTTCCTCAGCACACTTATGACCCTTAGTGTATTTTTTATCACAACTATAACAAAACCCTTTTGATCTTTCTTCTTCCAGTTGTTGTGGTGTCAACCATGTAGGTTATGGGAAGTTAGGAGAAACAACACATCCATATCTATAGTTGTGAGTGGTAGACTTCCTTGTTTCCATAATTTTGCTTTCAAACTTTCTTTCTACCTTGAATTCCTTCTCCAATGAATTGGGTTCCCAAAGGCTAACCTCATGTTGGATGTTATCCTATAAAGTCCCTATGAAGACATCAATCTTATCCTCCTCTAAAATATCATTTACCTTGATATTCAATCTTTGGAAGTCCTCAATGTGTTATGCCATTGAATCCTTTTGTTTGATATTTATCAATTGGCTAAAGAAGGTATTGCTCTTTGTATCCTCATAATGTGCTACCAATTATTTCGTAAAAATTATCCAAGCGACAATTTATTTACAAGAACAAAAACATTGATACCACACAAATTGATTTTGCTTTAAATATAAATATGCAATGCATAACTTTTGTGTGTGTGACACATCATGTAGATCAAATAATTGCTCCCTTTGTAGCATCCATGTTACCAGATCCTTGCCATCAAAATTCCTCATATAGATCTTTGGAATGTGGTTAGTCTTCAACCCACTGTTTGAGTCTCTAAAATCATAATTTTTATTCATTTTCTCCTCCTCATGATTTTCATTGAGTACTTTGTCACCATTAAGAAGCCTTTGTTGTACTTTTTTTTTCAAGTCTTCCTTTAAACCTTCCATGTCGCCTTTTAAACCATCCATTTCCCCTTTTATTTTCTTTTCTAAACCATCCATCGTAGCATTCAATTCGTTTTTCGTTTCTCTTTGTGAGAGTGAAATTTTTTGCACTTGGTCCCGTAACTTTGATATATCATGTTACATTTCTTCCTCTTATTCATGTGTCATAGTAGAGCTTTTTGGTTTCTTGCTGAGTGTATCAATTTTTTTGTTGTGAGGCATGTTGGAACTAAACAATGATATCTATGCTTCACTATGCCATTTGAATCACTTAAAATTTATTTTTCAAACAATAGTTATGCAAATTTAAAATATACACACCTTTTTTTCTAATTTTTTGGGGCTTGAACTTGAACTGTTGTATCTTTGTAATTTTATCTCTATAAGGTTTGAAATTTCATCTTGTGGTAGCCCTCTGAGTCTTCCTTCCAACCCCACAATTCAAACCAATATTATATTCTTCAAGATAAATTTATTCCCAACCTCCCACAATGACCTGATTAAAGACTAGTTCAGTAGAACGAACTTGTAAGAAATTCTACGTGCCACTATTTCAACCTTCGACCGTGAAAATGATTCACAACAAATAAAATTCCCTACAATTTCATTCACTTTTTACGAAATTCGATTCTCATATAGAAAGTTATGATGATTTTCCTTAGGTCACCTATTTGAGACAAAATTCTGGAGTGTGCCAAAACCCTAACTTCTTCGGACCATTACTCAAAAAATATTGTGAAACGAGATTTGAAAATTTTACATGAATTTCATCAATATTTTGGGTTCATGCATTCATAATTTCAGCTTCTGAAGCCTTGTATAAAAAAACGTTATAGCGAAAATTCCAAAATGGCTTGTTTGAAGCAGTGAAACCCTAGAATCCAAGGCTCTAATACCAAATGCTATGTAACTAGATCACAAAAGAGAAGAAAAAATAGATCAAAAACTTCAAAATAAGCCTCTTCAAGGTTTAAACCTCCTTTTACATCACATAAATGAACAATTCTTGGATGATTAAAATGACAAGACCTGGTTGGTATTTATAGGAGTTTAAGCGTCACAATATAATCATAGCCTACATAACAATAATAATGTAAGGGCACAACAATAATAATAGTGGGCTTCTATGTGGCACAATAATAACAATATGGGCATTACATGGGCACAACGATGATAATAAGGGGGGGCTACACTAATAATAACAATAAAGGGGCTACACTAGTATGATAGGGACCTAATAACACTAATCCATGACATAGTCACTTGCATCAGTTTCAATCTTAAATGGGCACTATAAATATGGAAATTCTAAAAATGGGCTTTTGTTGATCTTCACTTTCAGAGTTTTGAAGAATTTTTTGTTGTTTATCTCCCATTGAATGACCTACTTAGTACTTTTCAAAGCATGTCAAGGATATGTAATAAAAGAAAAGTTAGCAATGAACATCCTCCAATATTGAATTGTGCCTTGGAAGCTCCTAACTTCTATTACATTATTAGGATTATGCCACTTCATAATGGCTTCAACTTTTGAGGGATCAA
>APFE031002325.1:14462-36490 GCA_000404065.3 Pinus taeda | reverse complement strand
GTGGAGGATAGTAATGCTAGATAGCTTGAGGTTTCTGTAATAGTTCTTCTTGTCTATACACCTGCCTCTTTTTCCCCTAAAATTTGAGTTTCTAGATGATTTTTCTGAACATACCTGGACGGAGTCTTTTCTTCTATCGTTATCTCTTCTTCTGGTGCTTCATTGGTTTCTTCTTCAAAATCATTGTGATTTGATGTGGGAAAATAATCCCGATCTTCTTCATTGTCATAATCTTTGGTTTTTATCTATTTTGTATTTTTGCATGCTTCATCAACTACAACATCAATACTTTCAGCAATTTTCCCAAGTCTTTTATTATAACATTTATATCCTTTACTTCGGGAAGAGTAACCAAGAAGAATACCTTCATCTTCTCTGCGCTCAAGCTTACCAAGTTTTTCATCAGTCCTTTTGATATAACATTTGCTTCCAAAAACTTTAAATTATTTTATAGTAGGAGTCTTACCATACCAAATTTCATGTGGAGTTCGAGTGTCGTTTACCCAAACATTTGCTTGGTTGAGAATAATTACGGCAGTGAATGCAACTTCACCTAGAAGGTTGCAGGAGTTCTAGATTCATCTAGCATAGCTCAAGCCATTTGTTGAATAGTTCTATTCATTCTTTCTACCACTCCATTTTGCTGAGGAGTTCTTGTGGTGGAGAACTACCTTTTTATTCCATGTTGTTCACAAAAGTCAAAGAATTTATCCAAGGTAAATTCCCCTCCTTGATCAGATCTAAGACATTTGATTTTGCAATCTGATTCATTTTCAACCAAGGCTTTGAAGGCTTTGAACTTTTCAAATGCTTCATATTTATGCTTTAGTATACCTATCCAACACATTCTGGAAAAATCATCAATGAAAAAAATAACGTATTCTTCTCCACAAGGTGACTTTTTCCTTGATGGTCTACATAAATCAATATGGACAAGTCCAAGAGGCTTACTAGCCGACCCTTCTTTTTCAATGAAGTGAGATCTAGTTTGCTTACCGAATTGACATGGTTTGCATATTGTATTTTCAGGGATGTTGATATCTAGAAGATCACAAATAGCCTGGAATCGGCATGCTTTTCTTATTTGAGAAAATCTTAGATGTCCCAATCTTCTATGCCACAGCGAGTTTTCATCATTTTTGCTTAGATAGCACTATTGTTGTCCTCCCTTGAGTATGTATAATTTGTTTGGAGTTCTTGTACCTTTGATCATTGTTTCTCCTGTATCAAGCTCACAAACAAAACATCTATTTGATCGAAACACCACTTCATTTCCTTGATCACACATTTGACTGACACTCAATAGGTTATGCTTTAGACCGTCTACATACATAACATTCCCAGCTTTAACCTTTCCTTCAATAAAATGGAGCCTTTACCTTTTATGACAACAGGAGTGTCTTTTCCAAATGAGACATTTTTTTCCTTTTTTAAGGCATTATATGAGTGAAGGTTTTCTTTGTCACATGTCATGTGTTTTGAGCATCCACTGTTGATGTACCACTGATTTTCTTGTCCTTCTACATACAAGGCTATACCACATATTTCTAGTTGAGGTTATTTCCTTCTCCATATCTTTGGATTTAATGGAGTTTGCTCCTTTTGAGATGTTTGCCGAAATTTGCTCCTGCATTCAGATTCTTCACAGCCAAAGTTGTTACAGATTGAGAATTCTATTTCGTTTTCAAGAAGAGAAAAGTTATTATAGGAACTTTTCGCAATCCCTGTCACATTCGTTTGATTTCCTGCTTCTCTATTCATGATGGTCTTGTAAGCAACACATTGAGCAACTTTGTGTCCAAAATTATGACATGAGAAACATTAACCATTAAAGAAGTTTCTACGATTATCGAATCTATTGACCTGGTGATTGTAGTTTCTATTGATATTCATCTTTGGAGCAAATTGTGTATGATTTACTTGAGGTTGGTTGTGGCTTCTGTTCATCCTTGAAGCAAATTGAGTCTGATTTACCTAGTGATCTATTTTATGCCTTTGATGACAATTGTCATACTGTTCACTATTCTTTGCTGCATCAAGGTAGCTTTTAGTGGAGGTTGACTACTTCTGTGATTGAGATGATTTTTCAGTATATCCAAGACCTGTCTTTATCAGAGGAGAACGCTGAAATTTGATAATTTCATTTAAGGTTTCTAATACTTTAGCAAATCTAAGATTGAGCGATTTTGTTTTCTTGAGATCTTTTCTTAGACCCACAATTTGACATTCTAGTTTTTCATTGTGTTTTTTTTCAGCAAGTTAGCATGTCAAGGTATGTATAATCATATTCTTTTCTTCTAAATAGGTTTTGAGTTTAGAGATTTCTTCATGAAGGTCATCTTCTCCTAAAGCATCCCAAAAATTAGCATCGTCATAAGCCATTAGAAGTTTATAGTCATTACTATTTTCATCTTCATCACTATTTGATAAACCATCACTATCTTCATGAGTATAGTAACTCTTTTTATTTACAATTTGTTTTCTATTCCATTTTTCATATTCCTTCCCTTTTTCATATTTATATTTATGAGGACATTTGGTAGCATAATGACTGACTCTACCACAGGTAAAACATTTGAAGGGTAGTTTACCTCTAAATCTTTCAGAACCACGTTGAATCTTCTTGACAAAGTTTACTTCATCTTCTTCTTCTGAAATATGTCATGATTCATTGAGTTCTTCCTTTCCTTTTGCTGAAGCTTTAAATGTGCCTTCTCTCATATCTGATGGACCTCCTTTTTTCATCTCAAATGAAGTTAAGATTTTGTGAAGTTGTGTCATAGTGATAGTATAAAGATCCTATTTTTCTTCTATGGTAGACACTTTTGATTCAAATTTAGTAGATAAGGATCTTGAAACTTTCTCAACTAAGGTAACTTCCTTTATATCTTCACCCAGATTCTTCATACAATTGACAAACTCATCTATACGTAAGAAGTAACTAGCTAGACTTCCATCATTGTGCATCTTAAGAGTTTCATACTGAATTCTGAGAGTTTGAAGTTTAGCATGTTTTACCTAAGAGTCTCCTTCGTAGCTCAGAACAATTTTGTCCCATATTTCTTTGGTTGATTTGAGCTACATAACTTTGACAAACTCTGATTGTGATAGACTTCCCAATAATGTATTGACAGCCCTGGCATTGGTTTCCTATTGTTTTTTACTTGTCGTATCTATAAGAATTGCTAATGGAAATGTATATCCTCGTTCCATAATTTCCTAGACATCCATTCCAAGTGATTGTAGATAGGCTGTGGTTCTTATTTTCCAATAAACAAATTCGCTCCCATCAAAGATTGGCGGTCCAATGGATCCCACACTTTCCTGATTACTCATGGTGATGGATCTCCCTTCAAGCTATCAAGCTTCTTCTAAAGGACCTGATCTGATACTAATTGTTGGAAATAATATTGAGAGGGAGAGTGAATCAGTATTATCAGATCAATAATTTTATTTCCCAAACATATTTGTATACACTACTTCAACTAAGTGAACTAGCATGTACACGCGACTGTACTTAAAGAAACCAGTGTATATGCAGAGAACTTTTGATTTACCCAATTTATCATGTATTGAACTTTAACCAGTATATTAGAGATTTATTAGACAGTGCAGTAAAAATAGAATAAAGCATCACACACAAAAAACACACATGAACACCAAGATATAAGGTGAAAACCAATGTGGGTAAAAACCACCTACTGCTATTGTCTCTATCTTCTTTTAATAATAAGAAAATATGTTTATAATATTGTACTGGTGCAGACTTATACTAGTACGCAGGCTTCTACTTGCAGAAGGTTACAACCTTCTCTCGTTCTCCAGCTTCTACTAGAAGGGAGATACAACCCCCTAACACTTGTACTAGACGATATGTTTACTAGTATGTAGACGGCGACCTAGAGAAGGCTATGACCTTTTTTCTTCCTCCAAGGACCACGTTTCATAAATTTTCATACTGGATCCATCAACAACATCATAATTGCAATTCAATCATCAAATACATCTGCATCAACCAGTCACTGAAACTCAATCATCACTTTCTAAATCAACCACAACTAAATCAATCAATCACTTTGACAACCCATCGTCAAATCACAATCAATCTAATCATTCAGAATACTCTCACCAGAATACAGTAATAAGAACCCAAAACTGTACAACAGCAAACAGAAACAACTGAAACATACTTTATAAGGTATACACTACTTCCATGTGTCGAACCTGCGTGTATACACACTTTTATCAAATCCAACCAACATAGACAGTTGCAAATATCAATTCATAATTTTGCAGCTATTTTGGACTTTAGTTATACCTAGATCATAATATTTACAGAATACCAAATGCGTCATTATTCAGATCTAGACTATACATGATCAAACCACATAATGATAATTCATTTCAAGCCTTAAGATCTTGATCCATCATTAGAACTTATATTTCATCAACCCCTAAGGTTCATCCTTAGTTCAAATCAAGCACATCACCATAAGCCACCTGCTTACTAGATCTCACATTTCATCAAATATTTGATACTTGCACACATGGCCTAATGATCATCTCCTCCTTATATACTTTTAGGCCTTTCTCAATACCATGGACTAAAACCACTTAGGACCAATACCTTGGACCAAATACCTAGGGTTAATACCTCAGACCAAATACCTTGGACCAATGCCTTGGATCAAAATACCTTTGACCAAATACCAAGGACCAGAAACTTAGTTTTCCAAGATATACACGCTTTTATTTTTGTGAAAGTGTGTGTGTATGTATACACTACTTGTGTTCAGTGAACTTGCATGTATACATAGCTTGGTCAAGGTGAACCTGCGTATACCTCTCTTTCTTCATTCTTTGTTGTTGACATGCCGTACTGTGATCTTTCATCTGAGTGAGTTGCCATCAAGGACAACACTTGTATCATAATTCCAACAAGAAGTACATGATCACACAGCATATACCTCACATCAAGGAGTTATTTGAAGAAGAGGATGATAAACTATTGGATATGGTTGTACCATCAATCTTGTGGCATCTAATATCATGGAAATGAGTGCTTGTACATCGCATGCTGACACCTGCACTCCACTTTGAAAAGTGACCGAAGAATGGAATGATCAAATGGAAAATCTGATTACACCATCAAATTTGTGGCATCAAATAGTGTAAGATAGATCGTCAAATTTTTTAATTTTGACAAAGTGAAAATATGGGGCTACACAAATCTTTTAGATCCCCCCTAGATTCCTTAAAGATTCCCTCCTCCGGTTCATCTGAAGATTTGTTGCTCAAATAAACAAAAATTATGCGCCATCAAGTTCATGTCGTTGAGAGGTGTAGGATCAACATAAACTTTATCCAATTTGGACACTAGAAAAATTTCACCCTCTTAAAAATTGGGCCCAATCATGGTTTCGCCTGCCTCTACTCCACACTCATGGTTCCACCTGCAACTAAAAAATTGTCTGAAAAAACATGTCAGGGTTCTGCCTCGATATCTGTGTCAAGGTTCCACTCCTGGTTTCATTACTCATGGTTCTGCAATGTGTGCTCTCTGTTCCCCGTTCCGTGCCTCCGTCCCCTTGGGCGAATGAATGAAAGGGTTTATATAGACGTTGTTGAGCAAAGCCACCAAGCTCAAGCCTCATGGCTCAATGGTGGCAGAGATTGCTAAGTTGGTGGAAATAAGGGTTCAAATCCCTACAATGGCACATAACCGTTTTGTTTTTTCTTTTTAAATAGAGGCACAATTTGAATGGGCGCAGATTTTTATGGTGCTAACCATTACATTTTGGTGTGATTTACATGGACATTGTTATGTTTGTCAAATGGGGGTTGGTGTATTGTTGTGGCTTTGTGTGGGAGCCCGAGCAGTGGGCCGACCATTCTGGCTGGGAGGGTTCAAACCCCGCCACCCACAGTTGTTACAAGTGACATATGGTTATGGTGGGGGAATCGGCTGGGACCACTGGAGGTGGCCCGCTCACCCCTATATAAATGTTTTGTTACATATGTGGTGGTTGAGGGGGGGTCGACAGGGGTCATGGCCCGTCAAACTATTTTAATTTTTAAATTTGATTTATATATGTAAACAAACCAGTGGGTGGCGGGGGTGGTGGCCCACCACCCATATTTTATATTTCTTTTATTTTTTTATTAAATAGAGATATTTTTCGATTTTGTCTAATATAAGGGCTATTAGAAAAATTAAAGAGGCAACAATTTTTCTCACTCTCGAGAGCTAGGTTCCCACGCCAGTTGAGGGTGAATTTGTAAGACACTTAAACCTTGCCGACAACCCAACTTTGACCAAAAGTTTGACTAGCTCTTTCTCCCTCATACGAGCTCAGGTTTGAATACCGTATGCACCATTAGAATTAGGGTGATGAGCACTTCGATCTGGTGCTAGTTTGGGAGCGTTTTGACCACTTTAAATTTTGACCCTTTCTAAGTCCTCTGGGACTTCTGCATGTGCCTTGAGCCACTTGGATCATGAGTTCCCCATTGGATCATAATATATTACTCTAGAAAATTTTATTTTATGCTATAAAAGTTGTCATTTACTCAATATTGAGGGTTGTTATGCTCCCTCATGAAAGGAATATTTTCATTATTAACCAACTCACATACTCCAAGATAGAATCACATCTCCACAACATCCATATAGTTCATTTCCTAAGATATTATTAAAAAAAATTGAGTGTTGGAGAGATGTTGAAATATTACTTGTTAATTGTGATATTTCCCCTTCCACCAACCAACCCATCTCCACATAATTCCACCATTAACATGATCTCTTTTATCACTAGTCAATCCCTTATAGCTCCACATCTTCAGGTAGTGCCTATAGAATACAAATCTCATTGGAGAATCATGCCACCTATTATGGATGCACTTACCTATTTTTCAATTTCACACATATATGATAAAATTGGTCAGGGAATATTTTGACTATTTATGATCTTCCTCCAATAATAGGGGGTTTACTTGGTGTGAAGTCCCAATTAGACACCACAAGGTTTGGGATAGGAGCCTCATATAATATGTGGGCTTCGTTTTCACCCTCTATGTGTGTGCTACTCTTGTCTTTGAAATGCAAATAAATAAATGTGAGACCGAGTTCAAAATTTCTAAAGAACTAAGAGGAAATAAACCCTTGCAAAACATAATTCAAGAAATTAACAATAAAATAATGAAGAAGGGTATGCCTTAATAGAGAATCTGAGACTAATTATGACATACACAAGTAGGAAAGATCTAGAAACCAACTACAAATTAGTTCACTACTAATTAATAGCATGTGCATGGATTGAAAAGCAAATACTCAAAGTGAACATACCAAACGCATGAAAAAAATAGTTCATTAAAATTTAACCAATATGTAAACACATATGCAAAAACAATAAAACCATTGAATATTCATTACAAATGCCATTAATATGCCTAGGAATCAATGCATGAATTCAAAAGGTTTTTCATTAAATGTTGAAAAATCCAAGCACATGTATTGTAAGCCTCTTAAAATGTAATAATGGAATGAGAGAAGTATCATCCCTAAAGAAAAAACCATAGCCTCAAATTCACTCATCGTATCAACTACCAAGAGTAGAAAAGCTCAAAGGTAGAAGGCTATAACTATGCTAAAGTATTCAAGTTTCAAAATCCCCTAAGAATGAGGCATGAGGGGAATTTATACAAGTGAATATATGATTTTTAGCTTCCCCATGTTATTTAAAATTCCCTCATGGACTCATAAAACTCTCCACATTCCAAGTCACTCCTAGATGAAACTTGTTATTAATCATTGACTTGAAATATTAAAACATAAGAAGATAAATGAAATAGGCTTTGAGGCTTCAACATGCAAATCATTATGACTAGCAACACTCCTAATAGCTTTTCCTTCCAAATGGTACTTGGTCTACCTTGTTGAGGGTTTATAACATCAACGAGCATAAGATCTTCACAATACTCCTCCATTAAGTTAAAAGAGATTATTAGTTTTTCCATCAAGGATGACTTCAACAAGGCATAGGTTCACATTCAAATGCTCCCATACTGTTGTTGCACAAATATCTAACCTTAATCAGTGAAATGATGGAATGAAAAGTAGGAAAGGAGGATCATGGTTGCCACAAGTTAAGGTGTAGACTTCAAAAGAGCCTTACTATCCTTTAATTATTTTTAAAGGAATGTTAGCTTTCTAAAACCTTGGCATATTCATCCTTTATGCCTTCTTAAGAGTGTGATTTTTAAAATAAATAACATTTTCATCCTCAAATAAGCCACATTTTGAAATAAATAACATTTTGAAGCTTTCATTAACCAATAATTGATAATGTTATGCTTCCTTTCATTCAAACTATTTACGTGAAGACAATACCTTTAGCATCACTGGTAGATATTGAAATGCATTGGCAAAGGTTGGAAAGTCAGGGTTCACACATAATTAATCAATTCTTGGTTAGATGAATTGCATTGAATGTAGACGAGGTGAATCATTGTGAAGAGAGGGAAATAGAAACCTATAGAGCATTACACATAGACATCATGACTCTAAAAAACCCTAACATTGGTTGTAAAATTCTCCATGTCAGATTAGGGGCAAAGCTATTTAGTGTCTGTCATTGGTGAAATCCTAAAAAATCCTTTCCACGTGTAACGTATGCACCAGCATTAAAATGTAATTTTACATGCTTTCATACACAACCTTGTTGCAGTTTTTTGTTGCATTTGTGATATCCTTCAACTTATTATTCCCTGCAGTAGCATAGTAATAACGTTTTAAAAAAATAATGATGTTGACATTAATTTTAAATTTACAAAAAATTAAATGGTCTTATCTAATGTTTACCTTTAAAAAAATTTAATTAATTAATTAATTTTTTTTAAATCTAATTTTTCTACATTCTGATTGGTTAGAGTCTTATTTTGTAATGATAATATGTACTTTGACAGATTAATGGTAGTGTACAACCACTAGCTTAGTTAACTTTGTATTTTTTTGTCGGTATTACCAGAGGTTTAACTTTTCTGTGTGTCCTCAGGTCTGTGGCAGCTAGAATAATATTATTTATGAGTAAACATAGGCCCATTGTGGCATTTTTCCAGAGAATTATTGATACATACTCTCCTGTAGGAGAAGCAAGTGGACACTCCTCTTTCCATTCATTCAACTAGTGTACTCTAAACCTTTGAGTTGATTTTCATATCAGTTTATTTCATGTTTTGGAAATATGTGAGTGTAGGTACTTGGAAATAGTAACTCCAACTTTTCTGATACAACTGGAAAATAATATTTTAGAGATACAATTGATGGCCTTGGAAATATGTTAGATTAAGTGTTTGGAAATGTTAACTCCAAATTTTCCGACATATTTGGCAAATAGGTTACTTCTTGGAAGCTGCAGCAACCCCTTTTATTAGGAACAACCACTAATTAAGTCCATACGTACCGTGAAAACCCAACATGATGGAGAGAACATGTGATTGATGTAATTATGTGAAACATGTGTTCAATATTTGTTTCAGTAACAACGAATCTGAACAATGTCTTCGCAAAGAACCTCACCATATAAAATGCCTTCGACATAATTATTACTGCATTTACTAATGCGATACACCTGTTTGTGCACTCATAAACATTCAAACAACGCAATCAATGACATCTTAGGACACACAAGATTTATGGAAAGTTGGAGGATGCATCGTCTTTTGTACTTGTTATAAACTTTCAAAGATTGGCATCCAGAACATGTCTGAGTAACATAACTATGTTGTCAAGCCCACTCATGTTAGTCTCTTTCAACATTGATTTTGAATTTTATAAAATTATTTTAACAGTATAGTATGTTTGGTTATTATTCCCCACCGTAGTAGGGTAATAAATTATTCAAAAAAACATTGATGTTGATATTAATTTTAGATTTATCAAAAAATAAATGATCTTATCTAATGTTTACCTTTGAATTTTATTTTTCTTAAATATAAGCTTTCTACATTCTGATTGGTTAGAGTCTTATTTTCTAATGATAATATTTACGTTGATGGATTAATGGCAGTGTACAATCACAGGCTTAGTTAACTTTGTATTTTTTGTTGTTGGTATTACCAGAAGCTTCACTTTTCTATGTGTCTTGTATTTGAGGAAAGATGGAATGCAATGTTGCGTTAGTTGTGACCACCCAAATCTCACAGACATGCCAATGATGTAAATGTGGCCACGGTCACCACCCAAACATCAGAAACACACCAATGACATAAATGTGGCCACGGTCACCATGTCAATTCGTACACTACAATCATATCTCCCTTTCAGAAATATCCATGACTAACCAGTCAGTCATTCTTATATATAAAAATATTATAGAAAACCAGAGACTTGCTTGATATTTTTAATATTTCTTGTGTCTGTGCAAGTCCAATTTTGTGAAATATACAACCTTTTTCAATTTATCTAATAAATCATCAATGCAAGGGAGACAGTATTGATTCTTCACCATTATTTTGTTGAGTGCCCTATAGTCCACAGATGTCCTCCATGTGTCATCCTTATTTGGCACCAACATGATGGGTGAGCTGCACGGAGAATAAATTGGTCCTATGACCCCATGGTTCAACAATTCTGGCACTTATTTCTTTATCTCCTCCATCTCAATGGATGGAAACATATACCTACCAATATTTGGTAAAGGAGGATCTTGTTGCAAGTGAACTACATATTTCATATCATGCTTTGGAGGAAACCCACTTGGTTCCTGAAAAATCCCACTATAGCTAGAAAAAAATTCATACAATTCTTTTTAATGAGTTGGATCATAACCTTGGAAATCTTTAGATGTCTCCACGTATTTTTCTGTCACAACCATGAGCATGCACCCTTTGTTGGAATTCATCAATCTCTTCATCTAACATATACTTACAACACTTTCACTGATCTTGGCACGATGAGCTCTAACAATGTGTTCCACCTCATATTTCTTGAGATTATACTTGCTTTCATAGTGAAAGAAAATTTATTTCATATCATACAAATATGAACTCCCCAATACAATGCCACAAATATCCAAATGTATAACATCAAGGTCAACCTCATCTACTAGTTTGGATGAAATCACAAATATAACCCTACACTCTTTGGTTGACTATAATTTGGCTTTGTCGTGAACCCAATCAAGAGGGTATGGTTTCAGATGAGGCTTGGTACCAAACCATAATTTCTTAACCAAGGATTTTGAAATCAATTTTGTGTGTGAGCTTGAACCAAACAAGGTTTCCACTTTAGTATGTTGCATCACAACTCTAATGTGGAACAATGCATTCCTCTTTCATTCACTAACAAGCACATGCATGCTATTCAATAATTTTCATTAGCATGAAGAGAAAGCTAGTACCTTGTACGCCCACTACTGTGATCTATGTCTCGTCATCAGATTCAGATCCAAGGTCCTACTACACGGTTGCCAACATATTTTTCTTGCTCTTTCCACCAAATATCTTTGGATTCAACTATGGATGCAACTTCCAACAATGCTCATAATCATGGCCTTCCTTCTTGCAATCTGTGCAAGATGGCTTTTCTCCTTCTTCTTTCTTGGTTGTAGTTTCCTTCTTGTCCTTTCCCTTGCCTTTTCCTTTGAACTTTCCATTATGAGGTTTGAAAGATGATTACTTAGGTTGATCTTCTTTGTAATTATTTCCCCTTATTTCAAGATGAATGGCCTTCATACTAGATGCATCAATAGTAATAGGCTCAAATAAAAACAAAGAATGTTTGATGTAACTATATAAAGCAACAATATACTTTGTTACAATTTCTGGTGAATCATCTAAAATGCCCAAATTTAAAGCTTTTTTCTAAACTCTTCTATGAAGCTTTGTACATTTTGACCCTTTCCTTGCCTCAATATTTTCATTTCATTAAATCATTTTGTTGATAACCCAAAGGATATAATTCATAGTTTAATGCAGAAACAAAATTTGACCAAGAAGAAAGGAGATTACCCAATTTTTTGCGACCTTTTTGCAACTTGTTGTCCCACCAAACGAGAGTACTGCCACTCAGTCGAAGAAACGATAATTAGATCTTGGCCTCATATTCCTCGATCTTCTGAATCTGGTAATAGACCTCGATTTTTCTAATCCAATTGTTTAACTTCTCTGCATTGCATCTCCATTATATGTGGGGAAATCAAACTTTACATCTAGCTTAAAAAATGGATTTTTAGATGCATTCATGTGATGCATGTTAGAGCAATGAGAAGAGGAAGAAGAAGAAATGTCACTGGAAGATGGAGAGGGAGGGGACTCTTCTCCTCCACCTCCATGGTTTACCGAGGCATGATCCTCAAATTTTTTATTCTTAGGCTTGATTTTCTTCTCATATTCTGCAAACAATTTCTACTTTCTTTTCCATAATGAGGAGTATGTTGCGATAATTTTTCTCTTCCTCCAATAGAGCTTTCTCACCTACCATGTTCTATCTTCATGCTGCATGCCCCAGTTTTGGATCAAAGGATTTGTGTTTTCCTTCACCTATTTGGAGCTTTTTCCTAGTTAGCATTCACTCATGCAACTCGCATCAACAAGACATGTTCTAATACCATACTTGATCAAAATATTTTACTTGAAGGATGCATACAGAATTGAATTTTAAAGAGCATGTAACCAAGCAAAATAAACACATAAAATAATTGAAAATCAAATGCAACCATGAGATCAAAGAAATAAAACAACTTGATAACATATTTCACCCAATGTGGGCTATGTCTATGGGCCTTGCTCAATGTGGATAAGTTTACAAGAAAATACAAAATGAAACCTTATACCTCCACTTTCGGGGATGGCCTAAAAATGTATACCTATGCTAAATAAATAGATTGCATGGTTGGAATCCTAGCAAAAAATTGAGAAACATGACTATAAAATCAACCTTGTTCTAGTTCGATCAAAATCTAGACCTACGAGAATCTCAAAGATTCCCCAAATATTCCTTCCCATGGTTCGTATGAAGTTCTACTACCCCTATGATGAAACATACTTCACCATGGTGTTCCTTGTAGAAAACTAAGTAAACTAAGTATAAACTTGTCCTAATTCTGCTCTAGTGATTCCTGAGGCTCTAAGGAATCAAGAGATTCCCTACAAGTTTCCCTAAAATATTCCTTATAATATTCTCCTTATCTTGAACTTTGTTCACACAAGTCTATGTCTCTTTCCCCACCATGCAAACTTCTCCCTTGGCACTAGGTTTCATACATGTTAAATAATATTCAGCCATTGGAAATTCCAAAGTGCTCCGCTGGCGTACTGGTGGTGGGTGGTGCTTGGCCGATGGAGGTCACGGGGTCATCCCTCGCCCGACCCGCTCATGTGGTTTAATGTTGGCAATAGTTCATTGTTTGTTATCGGAGGTTTATAGTTTTTGGTCACCGGCAGTGATAGACCTGTCGAGCGGGTTCAATACTCGTCGCTGGTTTGTTTATATTATATATATATTATATATATATATATATATAATTATATATATATATGATATATATATATATATATAATATATATTATATATATATATATATATATATATATTATATATATATATATATATATATACACAACGAACACACACACACCACCATGGTCATTTTCTGGTCAGCGGGACAGTCGGAAGGGTTGACCACCCGTGAACCAACCGATCATTATTTTTTTTAAATAATGTTTTGAAACCATAACAACCCATTTTCCCACCGATATTTTAGGGTTTATTAGGCACTTTTGGTAGGCAAAAAGTTTGTCGCCGGTTGCCACCAGACCGGTCCAAATTATCGCCTCCTTAGCGGATTTTAGCCTGTTGACTGGGCTAACACATGTCACATCATGATTGGTCTATCATCTGCCATTTTTCACTATGTAATTGGCTCCCCTCGTCCGTACTGTCACCTCACATGTTGATTTTAAAATTCATACAGCTAATGTCAGCATCCATACCACTGACGTCAACATGCCAAGTGCCCTTGCCTGCCAAATTTTTAGTTGTTTTCAAAAATGTCAGTGGGTCATAACTTCTTAATACTATGTCGATTTGAGGTGATATTTACATTATTGGATTTAGAACGATGAGCTCTTTGATTTGAGACCAGTTTCACTATTTTTTGAGGACTTGTGGAAAATTTTCCTTTCACAATCCTCCTGGATGAGTGATCCAAATAGGATTTTAGATTTCAATAACTTCATATGGTTAGTTAATTAGTACTTGTTTCTCAATCTGATTAAGAAATCTCAAGGAAAACATAAGTTTACTTACTATATCTTGTCTTATTATAGTTTGGGTGTGTTTCCTTGTTGAAAGGATTAAGGGATTAGATTCTATAGTAATATAAAAATAAAACTATATTTATAATAATAAAATAGTTGTTTATTTTTTACTATAACATATTCTATATCCCTAAATGGGATGTCCATCCTAAAAAATATGTGGGGGCACAAGGTTTTCCTTCCACTATCCATAAGGGAAGGAGGATGTGGCATCAACACCCCCCTAATATTTTAATATCCATATTCCATCACTCAATTTATCAATGTTCCATAACTATAATTCCTTCTTGATGGTCATGTTTCTTGCATCTAGTTTAATGGTGGACCTCCACTAGAATATAAAGTATCATTGAGTTACTAAATCCCCTCATATGAGGAAGGTTAATGTGGCTTTTGATCTTGATAATAATCTACATATTATTCATTTTTGGAGGCAATACACTAAGATGGCCTACCGATCCATCTATATATGCATGAGGAAGGTGGTTAACAATTTGTATGAACTTGCTGCTTGTACCTTCGATCTCATAGTGCCTAGTATATTTTAGGGGTGTCATGCTAGGTTTTATTTATTTATTTGGTGATTAGTATTTTCTCTATTGTATTAATTCTTTCTCCCCAGAATTCCCCATCATTCATAAGAAATTTTGTGGTCTTCCCTATGGAATTCATTTATAAGAGGCATTCTCTCTGGTCCATTAGAGCTCTGTTGGATTCTTTCTCTCATTCTCTTTTTTTCCTTACCTTCATCTTCCCTTGTCATATATTCTTAGTTCTAAAATATATCCCCTCCACCAATACACTATATTTCCCTCTAGTCTCATTTGGCTCCTCCACCTTTTCCCTCCACCTCCTACTGGCTTAGATTCATTGAACTCTCACTAGTTGTATCTATTCCTTGGCATATTCTTATAGCTCCTACCTCTAATGGTAAGCATAATGAGACAAAGGGAGTGGGATTGATATGGTGTTGCATACTATAGGGATGTTTGTATCCTTTGAGCCTAACATTGTGTTAAAATATTCGCAACCCATAATTGAGAATTTACTCTTCCAAGAGTACAAGAGGAAATGACTCAAGTTGAATGTGACATTGAAAATGAGATATAATGCATCACTGGCTCTAAGTTATTATCTCAGGTGGTGGGATGGGATCCAGACACTAGCCATTCCCAAGGCCGCTTTAATCATTATCTTTTCATAGTCAATCTTTACTAACACCTCAAGTTGTTTTTGGGCCGTGTGTTGAATTTCTAGGGCAGAAGCTAGAATATGTCTTTTTTCAATAGATAACTACTTATAATCATCAATAATAATTAGACTCACATAGAATTTATTTTAGTATCATTAAGTAGTTATACAAAATAAAAATATCAACAAATAAACGTGAAAGAGTGGTAAAATAACCATGAGACAATGAGACAAGAGACACAAAAATTAGGCGTGAGGCCGGGGAAAACCCCATAAGGGGAAAAACCATAAATCTTTCCTTATGTGAGAGGGAGTTAGTGACAACATCAAGAGAATAACCAACCAGTAATTGAGATCAAATTCCAATCTAGATTAAATGCCAAACCCTCTTTCTTCTCCTTCTGATTTTGACCACTTCATCCTTTCTTCTATGCTAAGAAAGAGCTAATCAAAAGATAATTTGATGTGCCAAATGAGGAGAGGTGGTATCCTTTATATAGACATCCAAGGGGGTTGAATGGGTTCCTTTTAGGGGCTGAACCAGCATAGAAAAATAGGAGGTCTGCTTGAAATAAATTTGGAGGAAAAATATAGATTTGAATTTTTCAAAATTTTCACATAATGAAAATACCAACCAGGACTCTCATAATTTCCCACACTTCATCTTAGGTAGGGATGTAGTTCTCATTCTCTCTCTCAATATAAATCTCCTCTACCAATCCATTGGCCTCATGGCCCACATCCTAAGGGATAGATCCTAAGAAAAAGTCTCTCTCTGAGTCAAGATCAATACCCCAGACCAATCCATAGGTATCCTAGTAAATAGCCTAAGGGAGAGATCATCAGTCTCATCACAAGGAAAGATACATAGCATATAATCACTCAATGAGTCCAAGACAATCATATGCACAGGGTACATCTCCCTAACCACAAATAAGGTCTCCTAGCCCACGGCCTAAGGGAGGGACCCCTATCTCAATAATATACACAAGATGCATCTCCCTGACCATAAAAAAGGTCTCCTAGCCCACATCCTAAGGGAGGAATCCCTATCCCAATATATGCATTGGGTACATCACCCCGACCAAAAACAAGGTCTCTGGGCCCACATCCTAAGGGATGAAACTAATCCTTCTCGACCAAACCATAGGTCTCTCGGATGCATCCTAAGGAAGGGAACTCAATATCTATCTCCCTAACCAATCCATTTGTCTCTAGGCACACAACTTAAGAGAGAGATCACAAACTCAATTCCTCATAACTAACCTCCCCGACCCGACTCACTAGTCTCTTGGCCCACACCCTATGGGAATGAAAATCTTCCCAACCAATCCATAGGACTCCCAGTGCACAACTGAAGGAATATTAAGGGTGTTATATAATCGATGCTCCCTCTCCATTGAGATTTTCAAACATTCAATTCTTCTCACATAATCATCAACGACCATCTTAGCAACAAAAAAGTAGCCATGGTGGATTTTAGCACTTTATCAAACATTCTGGAAGACAACAACATCTAATTGTTCATTCAGATTCATCCAGGGTTTCTCACATAAGAAATCATCAACAACAATCATTTAAACTCACAGAGAATAAGTGGCTTCTCATAAAAGAAAATATCAGCAACAGTTGTCAAATCCAGCAAATCATAAATGACTTCTCATTGAAGAAAATATCAACAAAATTCTATTCAACAATAGATCAAAAACCAACTTCACAAATTAACTACATTTCTAGCTTTAACCTTTCTACATGCAATAGGACCATCTATCTTATTCAAAGAAACACAACACCTAGAATACATTTAGTCTAGATAGAGTTAACAATTCCATGTATCAGGTGGTTCAATGAGCTAGTCATAGGGATATGACACAACAAAGTCTCACAACTTCTTATAATTTTACTTAAGAAAGTGTCCAAGGACTTATATTCCATTATGTCACAACCCCAACACAAGTTTCATCATGCTCATACTTCTAATCTTTCAATCAAATCCCACTTACACTCGATGGAAAGGACCTTAGTCCTAGTCAGAGACATATCACCAATACGTAGCAAAACAATCATGAGATCAACTTCAACATATTGATATAAACATCGTTCTTCAAAAATGTATTTCCATCTTTATAAAACATGCTTCAATCAAGTTGATCCTATTTTCTCCCTCAATTCCAAAGCCCATCCAATCATGAGTTTTCTTGTCACTTGTTCTTCCATTCATTATCAACAATTTTCCATAGCTTGGAAGTTTTTATTATGTTTCTACAATCCTCATTAGGAGGCCATAGAAGATGGAATGGAACCAAGTAAGGCATAAAAGGACAAGAGACTGATAATGAAACAATAATAAAAACAATCCAGAAATTACTTATCTCTAGAGAGTGCGTCAACTCACTCTTGATCATAATTTTCTCATATCTGCTCAAATTCGTTCTCATCGCAATCAAAATTATGAAGGAGTCCATATCATCATCAAGTGGTCCACATCATCAATGAGTTCATATCGTTACCAAGAAGTCTACATCATCAATATCATCATCAAGTATTCCACATCATCAATATCATGATTAAGGAGTCGAACAGGTCCACATCATCATCAAAGAGTCCATATCATCAATGAGTCCATATTATCATTAACAGGTTGACCTCGTCCACAAAATTATCAATGAGTCTATATCATCATCCGTAAATCCACATCATTAGAAGTTCATATCATCAAGGAGTTCATTATGAACATTAAAGAGTCCACATCATCCAGAAGTCCATATTATCAACAAGAAATCCACATTATCAGGAAGTCTATATTATCATCATCAAGGAGTCCATGTTTTCTTTCAAACAAGCATAATCAGTTCTAGTATCTGGTCAATATGCCTCAGATGTTCTTCCAAACCCTACCTAGGGTTTAAAAACCATAAACAATCCAATGTCAATAATAATTAAAACAATAAAAGAAATACAAGATACTTATCTTTTTTACCTCAAAACTTGATGTTCAGACTTAGTCTTTCTTTAGTGTAAACTGTCCTTTCAAATTATTATAACACCATAAATTTATAACTATCCCTTTGATTGCCATCATAATAAAGGAATATTGGATCAAATTTTATAGATAGACTATCATAAAAATCACAGTCTAAAATCACCTACCTTGTTTCAACACTGTTTCCAGCATGATGTGATGCATTAGTGATTTAATTTTCATACCTAGAGAGTGCTTCATACTTCTTGGTCATACCTTAGAGAATTTTGGCATGATATAAATGACACAATAAGTTCACCTTTAAACTCGTCATAAAAAACCTTATAAAAACTCAAACATATTTAATGCCATGTTTGAATGTCATTTGAATCAATGATCTTGATCATGCTAATAAATCTAGCCTTCAAGGAGTTCCAAGACTAGGTTAACTTCCTCCACAGTATATTATGAGACTTCAACCTTCGCATAAGTTACAAAACCTTCACAAATATAGATGCCTTAGGAGAGCACATAAGATATAGAGGGAGAGCCATAGAATTCGGCTTGAATATAAATGTCACATTGAGGATTAGATATCCCCAGCATAAAATTTAGATCCCTATCATAATGCTATAGTATGCGATAGATCAACAAATTTTCTATAGTGAATAGATACCACAATAGATAATTGGTTCCATAAGTATTTCACATACCATGCATATCAAAAAGTTTATACACATCCATTGATAGTTTCACCTTAACCAAGAATAGAGCCACATATATTCTTGCATGAATCTTAGGAATATTGTACATATGATGATGCCACAAAAATGTTAGAAAGATGAATAAATTGGATAAAACAATCATCACATATTTTCATAAATATCATAATAGACCTTCATGCACATTCATAGGGTTCCTCTAGACCACATGATTTCTATATCAAATTAATATCACAAGTGACTTAAATAAAAAAAATAGAGATAGATACCTTGCATGCAACTCAACCAAAGTTACAGATTTTGGCTTTCAACCTCATCAGTCCGTCACAAACTTTACATCCCCCTAAACACATAATTTGCCTTAACTCACATCATTCTACAAGTAATGATTTGCATATGTATATAATATTTCAGATATTATTTCCTCAAAACTTTAGTGCAACTAGCATCGCAAGGCTCCATAGATCTTAGCTTAAATGCCACTAGTGGTTCGTACAACCATAAATAATTAATGTCACACATATTGATGTTGGAGGCTCGAAAAATTATAGACAATCAAACTTCTAAGAGGTGAATATTAGATAGTTAAGATCAGATCATAGAAAGAGATTGAATCATCTATTTCACATAGTTTTCTGTAGAGGATAACACTTACTCACATAGATACAATACAATGATTATGAATTTTGTGGTGAAGTAAAATTATAAGTGCAGACACGAATGAATTCCTCTAGCCTGATAATGGGTCTAGCCATAACAGATACGTTCTATGGAATATTTCCTTAGGTTAGAATCAATCAATAGGGCCTACCTCTTGGTCACTGATCCTGCTTGATGATGTCCTCACTTGCTCGCTCCAATAATCTCTCGCTTCCTTATTCAAGTTCCTAAAACAAGTGAAAAACAACAGAACACAAACATAATAATAGACAAATTTCAGTTCAACCTACTTAACGAGTCAAGAATAATTAAGACATGGATATGTAATATTATAAAACGTGTAGGAAATCAATTGATAGTTGCATTTATTAATATCAAAGAGAGACTACAACCATTCATCTTGAAATCGCAGTATTCCTCTGACAAGACCAGGTTCCCACACACTTCTGCTATCATTCCATGATGGATTCAAACAACAATATTTTAAAGGCTCTTCCCTTTAAGCTTCACTCCAAAGCAAACACACTTCTCCCTCACACAACTAGATGGCTATAACTAGTAGTAGCTTTCTTGTCTAATCCGAAGTAGTATACTCACACTCAGCCAAAACTGTAACTATGACTAGCTTGTGCTTGGGATGAAGGGAGGTTTATACAGGAAATATGGATGGGAGATGGATCCTCTTCTCATGGGAGAAGGACTTATCCCTTGAGGTAGTTACATCATTATCAGGGAATGGATCCCAAACTGTCATCCTCGACCACATCCAGCCAAACCATTTACCAGACTTCCGTTATAGAGATTCTAGAGATGGAAGCTTTGGCTCTAATTTTAAAAAAATTCCATAACAGGACCAGTGCAACTGCAACACAGCTCAGTCGCTCCAGTCAGCGCAAGGAGTAGTGCTAATCTCTGCACATTGGCGAGGGGAGACAAAGGCCATTAGCGCCGGTCTTGTAAACTGGGAAAAACAGAAGTTTCAGGGGAAATGGTGCAAAAGGGATGTTATGTAACTAGCTCACAAAAAGATAGAAAAGATAGAACAACAACTTATAATTCAGCCTCCTCGAGGGGGAAACCTCCTTTACATTACACAAATGAACAATTATTGGATGATTCAAATGAAAAAACCTCCTTTCTATATATAGGAGTCTAAGGGGTCACAATATAACCAAGCTAACCTAACAATAATAATATAAAGACACAAAAATAGCAATAGAGGGATTCTATGGGGCACAATAATAATAGTATGGGGACAATAGGGGCACAACAATATTAATAAGGGATACAGTGACAATAGTAATGGGGGAATCACTAGTATTATAGGGACCTAACATGCCCCTCTTCTTCAAAAAAGTGTTGCCCTCAATGCTTTTCTAGATGCTTCTATATAAAATTCTCATCCTCCCATGTGGAACCTTCAGCAGATAAGTTCTTCCACTTGATGAGATACTCCGAAACTGATTGATTTCGTAGCTGTCAAGTTCTTGTTTCTATGACTGCTTCCAGTTCCAATATAATTTTTCCTTCCTCGTCAAGTTCTGGCAATATTGTTTGAACTTGGAGCTTTTTGCCTATAACCTTCTTTAAACATGAAACATGGAAAACTGGGTGGACTCGAGAAGTTCCAGGAAGCTCCAATTTGTATGCCATAGTACCAATCTTTTGCAACACATCGTATGGACCATAATACTTTGGTGATAATTTATTATCCTTCTTATCTTGCTTGAGGGACATTTGTTTATATGGTTGTAACCGTAGGAATACCCGGTCACCTATATCAAAACTTCTTTTGTTGCGATGTTGATTTTCCTATTGTTTCATTCTATTCTGCGCCAACTTGAGGTTATCCTTTAAGAGTTGGAGAACTTGTTTTTGATGCTCGATGTGATGTTCCACTGCTTGAACCTTAGAATTTCTCTTAATTATGATGTGATGGATGGTGGCTGATATCCATAAAGTGCCATAAATGGGGTCATTTTTGCTGCAGTATGGAAGGAAGTCTTATACCACCATTCAGCCAGAGGCAACGATTTGACCCATTCTATCTATTTATCAGATACAAAGCAACAAAGATATCATTCCAAACATTTTTTTACTATCTCAGTTTGCCCATCAGATTGAGGATGATAAGATGAGCTATGAGCTAACTGAGTACCAAGAAAAGAAAATAA
>APFE031002325.1:0-13949 GCA_000404065.3 Pinus taeda | reverse complement strand
AGTCCATGAAAATGCATCTTTCTTCAATAATGTTGTTAGAGGTGCTACTATTCTCCCATAATTCTTAACAAACTTGTGATAATACCTTGTCAACCCAAGAAATCCTCGCATATGGCTTATGGATGTGGGGATTTTCCATTCCTTAATGGCTCTAATTTTGCTAGGGTCTACCTTAACACCTTCATGAGATACAATATGACCAAGATATTCCACCTCTTATACTCCAAAGAAACATTCAGAGCTTTTTGCATATAATTGTTTCTCCTTCAATAGTTTGAGCACCCTGTCAACATGTTCAACATGATCCTTCCAAGACTTGCTGTAGATTAGTATATCATCAAAAAAAACTAACACAAATTTTCTAAGGAATGGTTTGAAAATTGAATTCATCAAAACCTTGAAATGTTGAGGGTGCATTGGTAAGGCCAAAAGGCATGACCAAAAATTTATAATGACCCTCATGAGTTCTAAATGTTGTTTTCGGAATGTCTTCAATCTTCATTCTTGTTTGATGATATCCTGAATGAAGATCCAACTTGGTGAAGTAAATTGATCCATGCAATTCATCCAGTAATTCATCAATGACAGGAACGGGGAACTTATCTTTAATAGTGAGCTTCTTGAGCTCCCTATAATCCAGACACATCCGCCATGATCCATCCTTCTTGTGCACCAATACTACTGGAGCAGAGAAAGAACTTTGACTCGGTTGAGTTATACCGGCCTCTAGCATTTCTGCAACCATACGTTTAATTTCACTCTTTTGGACATAGGGATATCTGTACGGCCTGATGTTCGGAGGAACACTTCCTGGAATCAGATGAATAGCATGATCATGATCACGCATAGGTGGGAGACCTTTGGGAGTCTCAAATACCTTGGAATGATTGTCCAGGACTTTTTTGAGATCTGGAGAAATAGATGATTCTGATGTGGAAACATCTAGCGAGCATAATTGTGCAATTACACCTCTTTGCTCCTTTTTTAGAAGCTTTGTCATACCATTAGAGCTTATTACCTTTCCTGGTTTCCATGCAATACCCCTTAATTCAACTTCTTTTCCTTCCGTAGAAAATCTCATGAAAAGTTCTTGAATTAAAAGCTATTGTACCCAGGGATTGTAGCCATTGGACTCCTAGTACAACATCAACACCTCCCATTGGAATGGAAAGCATTGGGCTAGTCAATACATATTCTCCCATGGATAGCTTGATATTATGGCACTTTCCAGAGAAATTTATTGTTCCTCCATTTGCAATCATCGCTTGACACTCTGGTGCTCGATATAAGAAGAAATTCAATTCTTTGGCTATCTTACAATGAATAAAATTGTGGGTACTTCTTGAATCAATCAACACTATTACCTTTTTTCTTCTTGATATGTCCTTCTATCTTGATAGTTTGAGGAGTGGTAATTCTAGCCAATGCATTACAAGATATGGTCGGATTCATTTCTTCTTTATCTAGTCTTTGTTCCTGGAGTATATCCTCTTCTTTTGACCTTTCTTGCTCCTTTTCTTCTTCCTCTTCACAATCTATGTAGAATAATTTCTTCTCAGCACACTTGAGACCTTTAGTGTATTTGCTATTGCAACTGTAACAAAGCCCTTTTGCTCTTTTTTCTTCCAATTGTTGTGGTGTCAACCTTGTAGGTTGTGGAAGGCTAGGGGCAACAACACTTCCATCTTTATAATTGTGAGTGGTAGGATTCCTCATTGCCATAATTTTGCTTTCCATTTTTCTTGCTAACATGAATTCCTTCTCCAATGAATCAGGTTCCCAAAGGCGAACCTCATGTTGGATATTATCCTTTAAATTCCCTATGAACACATCAATCCTATGCTCCTCTCAAATATATTTTACCATTATGTTCAATTTTTGGAAGTCCTCAATGTGCTCCATCATTGAAACCTTTTGTTTGAGATTTATCAATTGGCTAAAAAGTGTTGCTTTTTGTATCCTCATAATGTGTTGTAATTTCTTCTGTAAAAATTGCCCAAGTGACAATTTGTTTACGACAACAAAGCCATCGATACCATATAAACTGATTTGGTTCCAAATATAAAGTTGCAATACATACCTTTTGTGTGTTTTACACATTATGGAGATCAAAAAATTGCTCTATCTGTAATATCCATGTTCCGGGATCCTTGCCATCAAACTTCCTCATATCAATCTTTGGAACATGGTGGTTCTTTGATCCAATGTTAGAGTCTATGAAATCATGATTAACCTTTATTTTGTTTTCATCATGAGTTTCCTTTACCACCCTTTCATCATTAGTAAGCATTTCTTGTAGGAACTTTGTCAAACCTGTCTTCAAATCTGTCTTCAAATCTTCCATGCATGTCTTCAAATTTGTCTTCAAATCTATCTCCAAATCGTCCATCTTAGCTTCCACGTCATTCATCTTAGCTTCTATGCCTTTCTTTAAACCATCCATCCTATCTTCCACACCTTTCTGTAAACCATTCATCTTCGCTTCTACATATTTCTTTAAACCATCCATCTTAGGTTCTATTGCGTTTTGTGTGAGTGACATTTGTTGCACTTGGTCTCATAATTTTGATATATCATGCTGAATTTATTCCTCTTCTTCATGAGTCAGGCGAGAGCTTTCAGATTGCTTACTAGGTGTTTCCATTTTCTTTCTTTGGGGCATCAATTACCAATAATAATGCTTCACTATGCCCTTTGAGTTCCTTCAAACTAATTTTTCAAACCAAGCTTATGCAAAAATTTAAACAAAATCTACACACCTTTTTTCACTTTGTAGGAGCTCGATATTGTATCTGATGTATCTCTATAATTTCGGATCTTCCAATTCTGAAATTGTGACCTACAGTAGCCCTCTATGTCCTCTTTCCAATGCCACTAGTCTAATCGAATTTAGATTCTCCAAGAAAGAGTTATGCACAATCTCCCAAGATGACCTAATTATATACCTTTTTAGAAGAGTGAACTTGTATGAAGTGCCACGTATCATGGTTTTGACCTTAGGATTTGAAAAATATACACAGGAAACTACAGTCCATCCTCTTTCTGTAACTTCTTATGAAATTTCAATCTGATGCTCGAAACAAAAGTGATGACTATTTTCCCCAGTTTGGAATGTAATTTGGGAGTCTGCAAAAAGGCTAACTTCCTCAAATAATATCTCTCTAAATAGAGGTGAGAGGTTCTAAAATTTGGACCCGAGGTTCTAAACGATTTCAATCCAAATGGGTTTTGTTTTTAGCATCTGAAACGTTGCAGAAAAAAAAAAAGTTATAGTGAAAATTCCATGATGACCTATTTGCAGCAGCGAAACCCTAGAATCCAAAGCTCTGATACCAAATGTTATGAAAGCAGCCCACAAAAAGATAGAAAAGATAGATCAACACCTTATAATTCAGCCTTTCAAGAGGGAAACCTCCTTTACATTACACAAATGAACAATTCTTGGATGATTCAAATGACAAAACCTCCTTTCTATATATAGGAGTCTAAGGGGTCACAATATAACCAAGCCGACCTAACAATAATAATATAAAGGCACAAAAATAGCAATAGAGGGATTATATGGAGCACAATAATAACAATATGGGGACAATAGGGGCACAGAAATATTAATAAGGGATACAACAACAATAGTAATGGGGAATCACTAACAATATAGGGACCTAACAAGGGAATTGATATGTTCATGAAGAGGGACATAATGGGAGTTTATTCATGAGGGCAAAGCATGTGGGGTTCACTCTAGAGGTCCTCGAGGATCAAGGAATGGGGAGTATAGGGATAGTGACAAAAAGTTGTGTAACATATGCCCCTTAAAGCATGAAGGCTGAGCAGGAGTGAGGGATGAAATGCTTTATAAATCAGTGTGGGGAATCGTTCTATCATCGGAAAACTTGCCAGCAAGTACAAATACAAATACATAAAATAATATCTCTATCAAGTGATACATAAATCGTGGCATGGACACAACCATCTAGATAATGATCATGTAAATGGATCCAGGTATGGGTGCAGCCATTCATCAAAGAGGATCATAATGAAACCGGGGTATGTTCATAGCCATCCAATAATGAGAAGGATCACATATGATAACTCTTGATCTGGTCGTAGCCAGCCATCTGAAAGAGACATGCATATCATCATAACCATGTCACACCACTTCTTAACCTAGACTTGTATGATCTGAGTCTAGTGTCTTGCGCTCAAACACGACCCAATCAAAGTACAGATCCTAGCATGAGAATAGATGTGTTGACATCGAACATGCTAGAAAGTCGCTTGATTACCAGTCAATGATGTAAACTCCTAACAAGCATGAGAGAAACCACCAATAATGACAATGGTCCTCGAGCTACTGTCAACACAATCCATGGAATGTGAATATAGGAACTGAAGTCGAACACCCATGAAGTCACTCGATCGAAAGCCAATGATGTGAACTTGTCATCGAGTGCGAAGAACTTTCCATTAGGGCATGCAAGCTCTAAGGGACCAGAAAGGTCAACTTCCCGGATAATAAGTTGAAGTCAACGAAAAGTGCCTGTGTCGAAGGAGTGCCATAATGAATCCCACATCATCAATGCGAGACGAGAGGATGAAAAATGATTTTGGATGATACAGAGAATCAAAGGTAAGTGTAACTGGAGAAGGACAACTCTTGAACATATCGGAAACACAACTAGAAGTTTGGCAGCATTTGGATCCATAGGATCGGTGGTCATGACGACATGGCAAAGATCAAATGGAAGGAAAAAATGAACGGTCCAAACCCAGGAGGGTCTATGATGCAAAGGAGGATGTCCCAACCCGACACGAAGCAAAGAGAGTCATGTTCAAGAGTGAGCTGCCAACACGACTGATAGATTTCCAAATTTTCCACCACCATTTCTGGCGAGTACCCCAATTATTTTTTAATCGCAAGATTGAAGGGGATAGCATATGCTTGCACTGTAAGTTCATCCTTCGGATGAATCCAACCTAGTAAGTTTAATGACCCCTAGGAAGGATAAGCTCATGTTCGTCATGGTGACGAATCCAATGTCGTTTTCATGTTTAGAGAGTTTGAAAAAGACACGTAAAAGGAAACTCCAGATGATCCCTTTTCATACATTTGTGTCTCTCGAGCCCGAAAAGGTAGAAAACAATACATGAGAGAACTGCTTGACCATTTCAGTCAAGGAGTACCTTTTTCATAAATAATGCATCCCAGCCAGAAAAAGGGGTAAACTTATATTGGGTGCATGACGTTTTGCACCTGTTAATGAGTTTGAAATGACAAGGGCTCGGCCATCCTTTCATTTTTTAAAGGGTCGGAAAAGAGCTGAAAGCGAACCCCCCATTTTTATTCTCTTTTAACATGTCAAAAAGGGGAAAAATATTGGGCAATCTTTTCATATGATTTTAACGAGTCGAGAAAAGAGCTGAAATGCATCTCATCGTCACCATCGAACATCCATCACCTGTTGCTGCACAAGTAAGGAAAAGCGTATTATCAAGTCCTTGAGGTAAAATAGGTAAAAAATATTTACAAAACCTAATATTTTCATAAAAAAAATGAATAAAAAGGGGAAAAGTAAATATATTTTTACCATTTACCATTTTACCTTTGCAGTGAAGATTTTTTACCCACATTTTTCCCAGTTGTTCCAGAGCAGATTGTGGGTGATCCAGGAGGTCAATTGACTAGCCATCAGTTCTAGGTAACAACAAAAGCCCTGAGCTCCATTTTCGTGCTATTCATTTATGTTTTAGCCATTTTTTTGGATTTTTAGGGAAGTTTTTGAGAAAAAATTTCACCCTCAGTCGGCGTGATTTCTCGGCACAAGATCACGTTGACCGAGGGTGATTTGCATGACCATCTGTGTTGATCAGCGCAACTGTTTTTAAAATAGGTGCGTCAATGCCGTGGATAGGGAAAAACCATTTTTCTCAAGAACTGACAGTTTCAACTTGAATTTTATATGCCAATGATAATTATTGACTTAAATTAATGGATTTTGCAGGAGAGAAATCATTGAAAATGGTGGATTGGAAGGAAATAGAACATGAAGATGTTAACACCAAGGCACTGAATGATCCAAACTTCCTGGAGGCTTTGAGGGCTTGCGAGCTCCTCAAATTCTTCCTTACACTAGGGATGCACGCCCTACAGGCCCAGCCCAAGTTGCTTTGATACTTGATAAACCTTTGGGACATTAATCACGAGACTTTTTTCATTGGAGACCAGGAGCTGGAGTTGTTAACTTAAGATATATACTTCATCACTGGACTATCTCGCAGAGGTGAGCCAGTGAACTTGCATGGATCACGTCCAGTCGGGTCAATCATATCTTCCCTGTTTACCGAACACTGCCCTAAGGCCCTGAAATACATGAGTGGGAAGATAGAGATTTCCAATGTGTGGGATTTGACACTAAGGGTGCTCCTATTAACTATCAACAGAGTAACGAGGTCCCAGGTAGAACATGAGACTAACAAGTCAAAGTTCCTTTACGCTATTTACTACATAGCTCCTACAATCTTCAACTGGGAAGAGGCCATGAAGATGAACATCAAGCACCAATTATCCAAGGCCAAGGTAGGGAATCTCAAGCAATTTGGCTTCGAATTAGTACTTGTGACCTTTTCCCTAGAACGAGTGCCATTTTTCCAGTATTATTTGACTAAAGTTGATCCTCTTGTGCCACGCGACCCGTAGATGGCCCGCTGGAGTCATTTGATGCCCAAGATCACTAGGGGTCAGCATATGTCATATCGACCTGCATTCTTCTCATGGCTACGATGATAGAAGGTGTCATGGAGGATTGGCTATACAGTGGCACTGATTTCCATGGAGATATGGATATGCCCTTACCGGATGGAGAGGACTTCAATGATGAAGGTAAAAAGTCAAAATTTTTAATTTTTTAGATTTTTTAATTGTTTTTGGTATATGTATGCTTACAACATTTCTCTTGTTTATGCAAATGTTGGACCAGAGCGGCCAGATGGGATGTCCTCGATAGCCAAGAACGTACCACACCCTATCGATGTTGTTGACCCTTATTAGGAAGGGAGTGACAGTGAGGAGGAGATCGCGAGGAACCTCGAGGGGTTAACTCATGGTATTTCAGAGTATGCTCGGACAGCAGACATGCCCCATCGGTACCAGAAGCACCCAATGGGAGTCTCAAATCAGATCTACCGACTACTGAGTTGTGTTGCATGAGTTGTCTCATGCTACCATGACCACCATGCTGAGTAGTTACTAGGTCTAGAACTTACATATTTTTTGAGGCCTGCGTGCCATGGATCTATGAGGCCTGCGTGTCATGGATATATGAGGCCTGCGAGCCACTGATGTTATTATAGACACACATATTATTTTTTGGGGTTCTGATGTATCAAACATTCTCACCATATTATATATATATATATAATATATTATATATATATATATATATATTATATATAATATATAATATATATTAATATATACTATATATATATATATATATGTGTTGTATTTTCCTATCTATTATTGTACTAATGGTTTGTCTTGTCTTTTACATGTTTCGTAAATGTGTCCAACATGTAATTAGCTAATGCATCTGTCAACATATTCATGCATCTAGGAATATGATGATATGTAATATAATAAAAATGCCTTTCCAATAGATGGTTACAGAGATACATTCGTAATATTTGAGGGTTCCTAATGGAATATTTCCCGTTGAGTTGAAGGACGACAAGCTATGAATCCAAGTTGATAACCAATTCCACGATGCCTAGAGCGATGGCTTCTGAAACAGTTCGATGACCGCACTGTATTCAACAATGTTGTTGGTTGTACGACCCAGGCAGACGCCTTGAAGGTCAATCAACTCACGATTAGGGTCATAGATAGTGCATGCCATGGATGATAGGTTCCGAGTACTATGACAAGCACCATTGACAAAACCAACGTGAGGAGTTGCAGACATATACAAAGCAATAAAAGCATAGTAAATATGAAATGCGTTTGAATACTATCACACAAAACCATGATGTACAAAAGAGAATCACACACTAATGTACATCAGTAACCATGTAAGATGACCTAAGCATAGTACTTTTTGAGGTAAAGCCTATTTCAGGGCTTATTAAGAGGATTTCCTTCATAATCAATAAGCTCATAGGCTCCTTTATGTAAAACGCATTTTACAATATAGGGCCCATTCCACATAGGTTCGAACTTACTTGCCCGCAACTTATTGTTAGCTTGGTCGTATAGCAGGACCAAATCACCCTCAGAGAAAGCACAAGGGGAGATCGACTGATCAAAACGTGATTTGACTCATTCCTTTTGTGCTTTAATGACCAAGGCAGTGAGATGACGAGTCTCATCTAGTTGTTCTAAATATAAGAGGTGTTCCTCTTGAGGTGATGTTTCGGGGAGGAGCTCAATGGCTATCTTGAGTGAAGGAATCTTGCATTCGATCGACAAAGTTGCTTCCAAACCGTAGACCAACTAGAATGGTGTGAAATCAGTTGCATCTTTGATTGAAGTTTGGTAAGACCACAGAGCTTAAAAGAGCATGAGATGCCAATTTGACTTGTGCATGCCAATATTACATTGAAGCATGGTGACCAAAACCTTGTTCACAGCTTCAACTTGGCCGTTGGCCTGAGGGTAATATAGGGTTGAGCCATTGTGGCGCAAGTCCAATGCAGATGTCAGTTCTGCCATCATGTAATCTCTAAAATGGGAGCCACGGTCTATGACAATGGCTTGGGGTATGCCAAACCTAGAAATAACATGGTTAAAAAGGAATTGAGTTGTCGTCTTACCATTTGTAGAATATGTAAGCATCGGTTCAGCCCATTTGGTGAAATAATCCACAACTATGATAATATAGCCATGCCCCCTAGCTGAATGAGGGTTACATGTCATATAATCGATGCCCCATTTGGCAAACGGACCAACGGTAATGACAGGGTGTAGGTGAGCAGGTGGGGAACGCATCTTGTGTTGGTAAATTTGGCATTCATGGCACTTACAGACAAAAAGAATACAATCTTTGAAGATAGACGACCAGAAATAACTAGCGCGAAGGATTTTCTGAGCTGTAGCATAACTAGACATATGGCCACCACATGCCCTAGAGTGCAAATCATTGAGAGCTCTTTCATCTTCCTCAATCGTGAGGCATCAATGAAGAATAGAATCAACACCGACACAGTATAAAGTATCGCCAATAATTGGTAGGGTTGGGAATGATGTCGAATCCTTCGATTATCATCCTTCGTTAATGCGGACCGAAACGTGGAGGTTTGGAGATACACAATGATATCACCTTACCATGGATCAAGGGTGCTAATGAGGAAAAGTGTCTCATCTAGAAGTTTTTCATCTGCACCAGTGAGGAGCACTTTGGAGGGAAGGGAACAAATTAATTTAGCTAAAATAAGTGACTTCTTAGATTTGGCTGTAGTGAAGACCAAATCAAATTCTTGCAGGATAACTATGCATTTAGAATACTTGCCCCCCAACAACTGACAACTTACGATATAGGTCATAAGGTTGCATTTAGAAATCAATGTAGTCTTACGTAAAAGAATATAGTGCTAAAAGCGTTGAACATCCTAAATGATAGCCAAAGCCAACTTCTCGACATGTGCATAACATGTTTTAGTGTCGAGGAGATTTTGACTAAGGTAGTAGATCACATGTTTTCTGCCTTCGTTATCGTCTTGGACCAAAACCATATCGATAGTGCTGGGGGCCACAGCTAGGTAAAGCAAGTAATCTCAATAGTAGTCCAGTGGATGCAACATAGGAGCATTTATGATGACGTCCTTAAGATCATCAAAATACTTTTGGGCCACCTCGTCCCATGCAAAGGGTGTTCCTTGTTTGAGAAACTAGGTAAATCTTGTGGCTAGCCCAACATAGTTAGGTATAAAATGATAGAGAAAGTTGGCCTTTCCTTGCAGGCTCTGGAGTTAGTGTAGTGAAGATGGAGGGGGTAAATTTACAATGGCCTCGACTTTTAGCGAATCTAGGTGAATACCATCCTTGGAAACGATGAAGCTGAGGAGTTGTCCTTATTCTACGTAAAAAACATATTTGTGCATATTCAACCCAATGTTATAGTGTCTACAGCATAGAAAAATCTATCGAAGATGGTCTGGGTGATCTTGGCGGTTATGAGAATGGGCAGGAAGGTCATCCAAGTAAGGCTAGACAATGTTGCAAATAGCATGAAACGTGTAGGACATTGCTCATTGAAACATGGCTCTAGCATTTTTAAGGCCAAAAGGGAGCTTCTTGTACATGAACGTACCCCATGGGCAAATAAAAGTTGTCTTCTCTTGGTCGGCCGGTGCGATATTAATATGGTTATAACCAGAAGAACCATCCATAAAGGAAAATATCTTGCTCCCATCACATTCATCAATGATTTGATCAATGAAGGGAGTAGGGTAGTTGTCTTTAGGACAAGTATGATTAAGATCTCGATATTCCATGGAAACACGGATCGTGCCTTGTTTTTTAGTCACCGAGACAATATTGGACAGCCAATCTATAAGGGTGATGGGATAAACAAACCCAACTTTAAGAAGCTTTTCAACTTCACCCTTAATAGCATTCGCCTTCCTCAGGTGAACTGGGCAAAGCCGTTGGCGAATGGGCTTCGCATGCGGATACATTGGTATTTCATGCACCACAATGCTAGGATTGATGCCAGGCATTTCTTCATGAGACCATGCAAACACATCATGTAATTCCTGAAATAGACAAGTATATGTCTTGATCTAATACAGAGAACAAAATACCCCAATATGAACATGTTCAATGGTACTGGGTTTGACAGATATGTCAATCAACATCGTTTCAGTAATATTACCCAGATTTCCTTCCGACCATACTTCATTAGTAACGGTCGATGGCAGAAATGGAGAAGAGGACTCTTCGAAAGCGGTAGACATAATCATCGAGAGAGGTAGGAATGAGGAGCGATGATGAGTATCAATCCATGGCGGTTCCTCGAGAGACATGATTTCCATGAAATCTTCATCAGCGAGGAAGGTCTCAACTAAGGGATTAGATTATTTCAAAGTGCCAAGCCAGGGCGATTGAGAGTACATATCGAGGGAGGTCTTCGACATATGAGAATCAGAGGATACAGAGTTTGGGACCGAAACAATTTCCACGTAATTGACTTCATCTAAGCTAAGCGGCATAACCTCGCCCCAAGTATCAACAAGATATGGCACAGGTATGACCCAGGGATCACATTTGATCAAGATCATGTTGACAGAGGTAACATGAGGAGGTGGTAGTGGAAAAATTCCCATTAAGGCAAAATCTTTGAAGAGAACTGCCCCCACACTCTCATAAGGAGAACCAGAGTGCTTGACATACAGAACATTGCCATTCAAGGAGGAAGAGGCAAAGAAAGGCAGCTGATCGATGGTGACAATCTTCCCTTGATGGGGAAAGTTGATCATGTGAAACAAAGAGGAGGCCACGACATTCATGGCATGAGTCGAACTTCGGCAGAGTAGAATATTATAATTGAGATTGATATCAAAAATCTCTACTTCGACTTGCACTATCTTGCCATCTAGGGTGATGGCAAGGTTAGGTAAGACAATGAAAGGTCGCAAATCATGCCCATCAAAGGCTTCCAAAGTGTTCAGAGATTGGTTCAGTGTAGGGGAACCAATAGCCTTCCAACATGCAGTTGACATGATGCAGGTGGAGGCACCTTCATCGATGATAGTGTGGTGGATGGTCTTCTGATTAATGATTATCTGTGTTGGAAATAATACTGAGAGGGTGGGTGAATCAGTATTATCAAATTCTTTTCAATATATCTTCCTTATTTATTCTTTGAATTATTCTTCAAATATTGATCATTACTTTGTATGTTAGTACCATAAAATAATGAGCATGAACAAGAAAAAAAGATAGTCACACCAAAGAACACCAGATATAAGGTGGAAACCTAATGTGGGTGAAAAACCACCTGCTGCGATATGTCTCTATCTTCTTTCAATTAGAAACTCCTTTTACAATGTACTGGTGCAGTCCTTTACCAGTATGCAGGCTGCAACCTGCAGAGAGCTACAACTCTCTCTCGTTTTCCAGTCTCTCCTGGAAGGGAGCTACAACTCCCTTACTTCTTTTCTTTCAAGGACCACTTTTCATAAATTTTCAAACTAGATCAAATAATCATCAAGTACATGCCAATCATCCAAACTCCTTATACAATCAATCAATAGTCACCCAACTTCTCAGAATGCTGTAAACAGAAAGATAGTACCAGAAATATAAACCCAGAACTCTGCAACAATAAATAAAAGATAATCAACAACTGTTTTTAAGAAAAATCCGTAGTTTTCCCTTATCTGGACTGCGTCACTCCGCACCCAACCTTATGTTATCCTGCGTATCCACGCAAAGCGCATTCTGCTATCCCGCGTATCTCCGCACTTCGCCTCCTGTCATGCTGCGTACTTCTACTGTGCCAACGCACCTTCTGCTTCTATCGCACTGCATACTTCTATGTACCTCCGCAACTTCTCCTTGTATCGCACCGCGTACCTCTGACCTTGATCCGCACTGCTTCTTCTACTTAGTCGCGTCCCTCCGCATTGTACCCTCTGTTACGCCGCGTACTTCTACTGTATCACCGCACTACGCCTTCGATCGCGCTACAAGCCCCCGCACTGTTCCTTTCTTCAGACCGCGTACCACCGCATTGCACCTTTCGCCGAACTGCGAGCCTCCGCATCTGCACTATGAATTTCCTGCAGACCTTTGATTGGAACTGAACTAAAATCCCTCCAATGTGCCACTGACAGTCAAATGCACAAATCTGATCATGCACCCGAGAGATCACGACTTCATAGATTCACCTTCAAATTTACTTTGATTTAGATCAAGCATTTAACATTGACAACCCAATATTTCAAATCTTAAGATATTCAATTGAAAGGTACCTTAGCCAAGTGATCTCCTTCCCTATTTATAGTCAAGCCCTTATTCACACCATGGGACAAAGCCATCAATAACCAATACAAGGGATCCAAACTGGGGCTAAATTAGATCCTATACAGCGGGCCAAAACCATAGGATCAAGAACGGCGGGCTAAATACCACGGGCCAAACATAAGAAACCCCACGTGAGCGCGCTTTTCTGCCTTGAAGTGAGTGAATTGCGGTTCTGCACCTTTTGAATGGGAAACCTGCGGGTATGACCGCACCTCCTCGACGACGAACCTGTGGGTCCGCACCTTTTGAACCATTTACCTGTGAGCCTCTTACTTTCCATCATTTTAAGAGCCTGAACAGACCATTGGCACTTGAGTGAGTTTCCATCAAGTACAACACCTGTATCATAGAGCCATACCAGAATCATAATGCCAACAATCTCCCCCTTTGGACTTGATGGCAACCTCGAGATCCTAAACATCATTCTCCCCCTTTGACATCAAGGGCAAAGGGTTATGCTCCCCCTAAGAACATGCTCCCCCTGACTATAAACCAGATCTGCAAAGACCATAAATGACCAAGAGACATATTGCAGCAATATTCATACCAGCATCCATGATCTCCTTCTGTACTTCCTCCATAATGCCAACAATGCATTATATGCTCCCCCTGAACCTGTGCCATTCGATCTTTGACCAATCCGCAAACCAGCACATGTACGCATATACCCAGATGAACCATGCATACAACCAACACTCAGAAGAGATTCAACAACAAGATGATGCATCAACAACCCCCAGCTTTTGCCTGAGGTATTCAAAGGTCTCCCTGGGCAGTGGTTTGGTGAGTATATCAGCGACTTGTTCCTTAGAAGGAACATACTCCAACTTGACCTTTTGTTCAAGCACTTGTTCCCGGAGAAAATGATACTTGATCGGTATGTGCTTGGTCTTTGAATGCATGACTAGGTTATTTGAAATGTTGATTG
>APFE031002324.1:3110-13966 GCA_000404065.3 Pinus taeda | reverse complement strand
TGAATGCCATGGTGGACCATTATATATGTGCAGGTGCTCTGATACCACCTCTCACTCCCCCAGAGTGCTCCTCGATTTAAGACATGTCGAGGCCCTTTGAGCATTTATCACCTACGAGGTTCCTCACAATCGATGTCACCAACTTATGAGTAATCAACTCCTGAACTATGCCTCTAGTGCGTATACTTCTTATTCACATATAAAATATATTATGTGTGTGGGATCCAACATTCAATATTAACACACATATAATGCTCAACAACACTTTTATGTCCACCACATAAATTCCACAAATATTACATTAACATCATGTTACAATATAACATTGCATTCATAGAATACATAATTGCTTCAAAATAAATCACACAAAATATACAAGAATGAGACCCTTGGTTCTACCTTCAATTAGATATAAATGTTTTCAATTACAATGTTTCAACTTACAAAACCTAATCCCTTGACACTTCCCTAAATTACAACAGAAAGCAGTCCCTTAGCTCTTCAAACCAAGTCCCAAAAAAACCATAAAGAAAGACACTCCCCTAGTTCAAGACTTCTCTTGCAGGACTCAATCGTGTCTGGATTTCCACTTGGTTTGGTTTCCCAACAAATCAAACAATTCCTCTCATCTTGCATGACTCCTTACTCCACCTCCACAATAGAGCGAGACTCCGTGTTTCACTCCCTTGTTCAGACATTTTCCCAAACTCTTGCATAACTTCTTGTGTGAAATTTCCCTTTCTCCGCTCTCATTTTGTTCTCACTCATTCCATCAACTATTTATATGTTTCCATCGTGCACATGAACAATCATTTAGGAAGTCCATCTTACTTGCAATTTTTAGTGTTATAATTACCCTACAAAATTTTGAACTAATATTTACCTTATATTAATATATTTGTTCATGTACCTTTTGTGTTTAGTGTACATCCTACCCTCACTCTCCTCAATCAACCCCTCCGGATCTAGCTCCTCAAGCCTACCCTCTGTTATCTTATGTCTAGACTCATGAAGCTCTTTGCTCAATCACCTATACTAAGGCTCATCATCTTGAACCTCATCTCAGATTGCAGATGAAATCCTTCCTGCTCCATCATCATCAAGGTGATCCCCAATCAACTCACCCTCCTCATCATATATGTTGACAAAGTCAACATAATCTCATATTGAAGTTTCAACATCAACCATCTCAAGTCTCCTATAAAGACTCAGTCATCATCACTATATATTATAAAATAGTAGAATCCACACAGTCCAACCTCCTAATAATCATTAACAAGTTATCTCTCCTCCACACAGATAACTTTCATCCTAGCACTTCCACTTAAAATGGCAGCACAGTTGGAATAATCACACACTCCATTCTTGAAAGAATGAGCAATCACTCCAAAAGTGGCACATACACAACTCTCGCTCCAGTCACAAACTCCTATCAAAATAAACCTCATAGTCATCCAACTAAATGGTGGTGAAGTCAAGCTTCCCACTCCAACATTTGATCTTCATTGGAAGATCCATGACCATCCCAAGAAATCTCCTATCCTTAGAGTACACTACCTTGAAGGAAATATGGATTGGAGTAACTTTCAAACTCAATCTCCTCGCTACATTCTCCCTTAAGAAGTTGTGAGTAGCGCCACTATCTATCAAAGCAATCTGCTAACTTCCACCTACACATATACTCATGTAGTTCAATTAGTTCCTCTTTGATCTTGCTTTGTAGTAGCCTCTTTTGAAGAAGTTTCACCCAAAACTTTCATCACTCCTACAGATATCTTCTTTTCCTGTTGCATCACAGTTAAATTTTCTTTCAACATACAATTATTTTTCATATGATCTTCTCCACACATCCAATGTGAAAGAGACTTTTATCCTTCCCCAAACTGGTCTACTTTGGTCCATCTTCCTTTGAAGAATTCCATTTCTCTTTGTTTTTATTCTTAGTACCTTTATCACCACCCTGATCTTTCCCTTTTGTCTTCAACTTTTCACGAAAACCAACAACAATCTCCTTTTCCCTAGTTCTCCACCATAGCTTCACATTCCCTTTCAAATATGTAGCAACAACATTAACCTTGTCCTCCTCTAGGCATGTTCCCAGTTTACCAATATTATGTGCCACATCCTAATAGAAATTTCTAATCACCGTAACACATCTGGTATAGTAATACAATATCGGTTCCTTCAACTTCACCTTTACTGAAGTAATGAATAAACCCTGCCTAATTGTTTTCTTCAATATGCAATCGTCTATGATTTCTCATGGACCACTAACAAAAGATGACCAACCTACATATCTAACTAATCTAATCTTCAGCCCTCAACATGATTCTTCTCTACATTCAAGGCAACCTTTTCAAGTTCCTCAATATCTTTAAGAAACATACCACTCATGGATCCCATTTTCTCGTTTATCTCATCGGAATTCTTTGCATACACCCCCATGTAATCCATCAACTAATCCATGCATTCTTCTAAGGAAGTCAACCTTCTACTATCCTTAATGATAAGCTCAAATTTAGTGAATTCCATGGTGTACCCTTCTACATGTGTGGTAGCTTTGATACCACCTCTTAAGCCCCTACAGTGCTCCTCAATTTAAGACACATCGAGGCCCTTTGAGCGTGTGGCACTAGGAAGGTTCCTCATAATGTATGTGACCAACTTATGAGTACTTAACTCATGAACTATGCCTCTAGAACTTATACTTCTTATTCATGCACAAGATATATTATGTGTGTGAAATCCAAAATTCAATCTTAACACAAGTATAATGCTCAACTACAGTTTTATGTCCACCACATAGAGTCCAAAAATATCACATTAACATCATGCTACAAAATAATATGATATTCATACTATGCAAAATTTCATCAAAATAAAGTACACCACATATATAAGAATGGAACCCTCGGTCTAACCATCATTTATATATAAATGTCTTCAATTACAATGTTGCAACTTATAAAATCTAGGCCCTCGACACTTCTTTAAAGTACAACAGAAAATAGTTCCTTGGCTCTCTAAACCAAGTCCCAAGAAAACTACAAATAAAGACACTCCCCTGGTTGAAGACGACAAGCCTTATTTACCATGCTATTAATCCATAAATGAGTGAGGGCAATATATGCCCACCGCTGGATTGAAATGGATAATGTACTTGTTTCAATCCATCGGTGGGCATGTACTGTCCCCGCACATTTATGGATCGATAGCATGGTAAATAAGGCTTGCCGTTCAAGACTTCTCTTGCACGATTCGAGCGTGTTAGTTGTCCAACAATGTGCATGACTCCTTACTCCACCTCCACAATAGAGTAAGACTCTATGTCAACACTCCTTTGTTTGGAATTGTTCCCAAACTCCTGCACATCGTCTTCTACGGACTTGTCCTTGCTTCCCTCTCGTTTCATTATCACTTGTTCCATCAACTACTTATATGTTTCCATCATGCAAATGAATAATCGTTTGAGCAATTGGGTAGACTCGTTCCATCTTGGGCATGGGTGCTCGTTCGGTCTCGACTGGCGCTTGTTCGGTCTCAGCTCATGTGAGAAACCCCAAATTTCTATCAGGTTGACTCATTATGCCTCGGGCGTGGGCACTCGTGCAGTCTCGACTGGCTTGTTCCAAATCTTAGGTGCATTCATTTGGGCATGCTCAGTCCAACTTGGGTACGTTTGAGCAAGCATGCTTGTTCCATCTTGGGCGCATTTTCTTCCATCATGGGCGCCCTAGGTCCACTTTGGGCGCGGTTGTGCCAACTCAAGGGTGCCTCATTACACTTCATTTGGGCGCGCTCCTGCCGACTTGAGCACCTGGTGCACACACTCTTGATCCACTTCATTTGAGCTTTCTTCCCCACACAATACCCAATACTTTGTTGTGGCCTAATACCAACAACCATTTGAGTTTTCTTCCCCACACAATACCCAATACTTTGCTATGGCCTAATACCAACAACCATTTGAGCTTTCTTCCCCACACAATACCCAATACCAATGCTAAAAGCTTTTTACCTTTAGAAAATGTTTAAGAAAATTACATATATAAAATCTTTTCAGCTCAAAACTTTGTTTTTATAAAGTAATTAAAATAATAAATATTATTAAACAAATGTATAATTAATCACTTACGCTAAATATTATTTTGCAATTATTATGTGCAAATGAATTACCATGAAAATGATTAAGTTATCACAAATGAATGCCCATCAGAGTGGCGCAGCGGAAGCGTGGTGGGCCCATAACCCACAGGTCCCAGGATCGAAACCTGGCTCTGATACTGAAATTGGATGTGGCTTCCGCGCTAGACTATATTTTGTTGAACGTGAAATTGGATGGGGAATCATTTTGTTTTCATTCGCCGCACGCCAACTGTGTGTGGGCATTTTGTTGATAGTGAAATTGGAAGTACAACGGAGGAACGGAGAACAAATGTCAACTTTCTTATGACACCGCAAACCATTTTGAGAACAAATATTAACGCCGCATGCCAAACTGTTTCAATAACAATGAATACAATTTCCGGGAACCACATAATTAGAATGGAGGAAGGGGGAACAAATTTCGACTTTCACCGCATGCGATTTTCAGTAAGGGAGAACAAATTTTAAGAAACTGCAGTGGTGGTGTGAATGAAAACACACCATTGGCAGGGATAATGATATAGTGATATCTGAATGAATATTATATATGATTATCCTAGATTTAGAAGCCAAAGTCTTGTTGCAATATTGTTAAGTCTTTAACTAGGATGAATGCACTATTCTTGAAGAAACTAAGATTAAGTTAGATTTAGAAAAACAAGTTTGTATGTCCTCGATCAAAAGCTACGGAGTCTTCTCAGAATATTAAGAATATTTTAACGTGTAAGACATACTTCTTGTCTTGGAGAAAGAAAATACAAGTCTAGTATAGATATTGATGGCCTCCTTTGTAGTAGAGGAAGTGGTAACAATATTTTCAAGGAAATTGTACCTATTTTTTAGGCTCATAAAAGAAATAAAAGATGGGAAAAAGGAGTCTAAAAGAGGGGAGAAAGGGTTGGGTAGGAGTGATAGGTTTAGATTTTAGTAAGGAAATTGATCTAATTATAATTGAATGGTTTGGTAGGAGTGATAGGTTTAGATTTTAGTAAATAAATTGATCCAATTATAATTGATAGGAAATACTCGTTTTACCATGCACAAGAAATATCTTGGGTTCAAATCTAGTACAGGAAGTAAAAGTTTATTTACAAAGTCCTTAGAGTGGGACAAGCTCCTATAAGGGCTTAAAAATTATTTTAATGCCTTAAAATTCAAAAAGGTTGGTGGGTCCCTCCAAAACAGTGTAAGTACTTGGGATGCTACCAAAAAGAAGGAAAAGGGATGGGGATTAAAGGTTGTTAAAGTTGAGATAAAGGAGACATTTGATAAAAATGCTTATGATATGTTTTCAAAGGCACATGTAAAGGACTTGGAGGTAAGAAGGAAAAAAATAGGTCGATTGAAGGGAGGTTAAGTCGTGGATGAAGTGTTCAGTAGTGCAAATTGAGAAGGGCGATGAAAACATGAAGTTTTTTTTTCAATTTTTCTCACCATAAGAAAATGGTCATTACAATATAGGAAATGTATGATTAAGAGGGTCAAAAGGTTGATGAATTCTTGGGTCTATCTGCATTGGGTATGAATCTGTTAACTAGACCCGCCAACATTCAGGGGATCTTCCCAGTATGGAGTCCCAACTAGACCTCACATTGTTTGGTGTAGGAGTCCCATCCGTTATGATGGCCTTGCCATTATCTTAAATGTTTGTCTTAGCTCTTGCTTGTTAGCACATGAGAGTGGTCCGCTTTGTCTTCGAGGTTTGTGTGCGTGGTGAGTGCCAGTGTTACTTGCGTCAAGGTTCTTTCACCGCAGAGAGAGAGGGTGGAACCGAGTCTCCAGTCGAACGGGAAGAGTCCCAACTCTGTCAGAGACACACAACATGATAGGACATGCCCAACTTTCTGCGAAGCAGTCCACACAGATGCGACAATCACACACACAAGAAGGGATAGCACGTACAACACTCAACAGAGCAGTCTGTGCGAGTGCTATGGTTGTTATAACACGTTTATGGGAAAGGTCTTGTCTGATATCTGGTGAGGCTGCCCATGCGGGCATGACATCATTAACAACTTATACAACACATTTTCATAAAAATATGTATTACAACAACCGAAAGAGTTCAAATGTTTTAACAAAGGTTAAAGCAGCGTGCGTTACAAGGGTTCCAAAATTACTCTTATAAACAATTACAATACATGTGTGAAAACATGTTGGCCTGTTATCAGGCTTCTGAATTAAGCGGAAGCTCTAAGACACATTGGTAGACCATACATCACTAACCCCATAAAGGCGGCGTTGGAGCCACTGCTCTCTCCTTAAAGAGAAGACTACAGACTCTAGGGATATGTGTGAGGAGCCACGGTGAAAATTCCTTTGCATGTAAAAATGAGGGGGTATTTAGAGCCAAGGGTGAAACTGGCCCTTGTGACTGTTCGACTTCCCTTATGATTGTTTGACTTATTTGACCCTTCTGCTTTTCATGATTCTTCATATCACACGTGGGTCTCTTGGACTTCCACATTAAATTACATTGATTTACAACAGTGTGGCCCATAGTGGTGATGTGGCCAACATGACTCGTGACACGAATCAACACAAAAATGTTGGTATGTTCATGTTGTTGTTGGTGTGCATGTCGAGCTACAATGCTGCTGGGTGATGGATACACTCTTGGTGTATCGTAGCTTCACCTCCACATGGCAAGTTGTGCAGAGTCTTCGATGGTCTTGGTGTTCGCTTGATGTCGCATGTGCACGTTGCTCCTTTTCTTGTGCTTTGGCATGCTTGACATGTTCGTGTGTTCGCGAAACAGTCTCCTTGCATGCATTGTCCGTTCATCCATTCTTAAACAAATCTCCTCACATGTGCTCTCCTTGTTCATCTCGTTCGTCATCACATCATGTCTCATCCATGGACCTCTATATGCAATCACTCATGACAAGACGAAATCAAATCCATAAACCTCCTAGTCTGCCATGATGCATTTTCATTCACTTTCAGATGTAGGTGACCGGGGGAGAGGAAAAGGCTTTAAAGATTGAAAATTGGGATGCGGGCTCCACGCACTGCAAGTGAAAATTGCGCAGAAGTCACCGGGAGACTAAGTTGGACAATACAGATCAACACTGAATGTATGTGGGATCTGGCTCGGCTGGAGGGCAGATCTGCACAATTTCTTGAGGGAAGCAGTGCAGGTAGCAAAGGAGGGTTGGAAGCAAAAACTATGTAATTCCTCAAGGGAGATGGTAGCGGGTTGCCAGAGGCTTACTGAGAAAAAATCCACATTTTTTTTAGGGAGATGGCAGTGGGCTGCAGGAGTGCTAGTGAAAAAAATTGCGCAATTGTTGGGAGGTTGACCTGATGAACACCTATGAGCAGTTTTTGAACTAAGCGGGATCTTGGACACATGAGGGACTGCTCATGAAATCTGCATAATTTTCTGGGTGAGAAGCAGGTCGGCTGACTGGATGGATGGGAGGAAAAACTGCACAATTTTTTAGGGGAGATAGTGATGGACACTAGGTGTTTGTCCACCCTATCTACATAGTTTCTTTAGTCAGCAGAGCAGACATGCTTGGAATATTTTGCGCAAATTTTGAGGGGAGTGAGTCTCGGGGTCACTACCTAGTCAAACTCTCCGATTGACCAACAAGAGGCTTGGTTGATGTAATTGTGGGCAACATAGATTGAAATGGCTTGTTGGACACTTCTACGTTGTTCTTGGTGACAATCGATCGATTTGATTCTAGGGTGGAAGTCCGGCTATTTGAGGGTGATCCAGTCGTCAGAAATTCAACAAAATGACTAAGTGTGTGAGCAAGTGAAGTTGTCCATAGGTGACCTTGTGAAATCACACTCAGCATGACTTGACGACAAGACGTCTTGAACCATCAAGACAACATATAGTCAACGTGACTGACTGATGGTGTGAGCAACAAGAACGACGCTTGTGATAGATCGTTGAATGACCGCGAAGACGCTTTCTCAACAGTGCACACAACTTCATGTGTGAGTGCGAAAAATGTTTACATAGTGAATACAACTTGTGCACATGAAGCGGGACCTTGTGTGTGGCCATAACATGACTGCAAGCATGATATTGTAACGAACATGCCAAAATATGTTCGTTGAATAGTCAAGCAAGGAGGGTGAAAAGGCTCACTACAAGTTCACGGGATGAGCCCAAGTGCTTGCAAACATCAAGGAAAAAGCCAAGGAAGGCTCCAATATTGGATGCATGCCAAAATTTTGGAGGGTGTCGCAGGTACTACAACACTTGGGGACACACTGGTTGAACTCCACATTCTCTGTTTTGGCCCATTTACATCATAGGGCCTTGGTCTATAAGGGAGTATTGAATCGCTGTGGGAGTTACTTCGACTTCCCCATTTACCCCATGGACAAACATGGTTCACCTTTAGCCAATTCAGTCAAACAAAACAAAAAGTTTCATCTTGATCATAGTGTTTCAAAATCAGGAAGGGTAGTTTCGCTTGTGAGGTAAAAACTTTTAGAGTATAAGTTTTCATCTTTGGTGTTGCTCAACTGCCACCAGGCCTGGACAATACCCTGACAGAGTCATGCAAGAACGCACACATTGTTCCACTGCAACCGAGCCTCGTTAATACCCCGGTGGAGTTGCAAGCTTCACCTCTCTACACAAGAAGCCTTTCTCTTCTTTTTCCTTTGTGTTTTTTAAATAGGACTGTGCATAGGCACTTATTTATTTTTGGGCAGAAGAGGGATCCTGACTTATTGAGAGCAAAAGAGGTTGTTCCTTCAGAGAAGCATGTAATACCTCTGACATAGGTTTTATCGTTTATATTTTCCCCTTATTCTTTTCTACTAGTTGGATGAGCTTGATCACATAGAGTGGAAGGCAGAGTACAGGAAGGGGTCTTACTAGTGTGGACATAGGTTCATGGTTGGGAACAAGCTTCCCTTGCAGACATCTCATATTTTCTGTCAAGACTTCATTGGTTGAAGGTTACAACCAGGCACAGAGAAGAAGAACGTAGGACAGGCCAAGTGTTGCAGTGTCATAAGACTCTTTAAATCCCAGCCACATACTCATTCAAAAACCAAAACTTATTAAATGGTAGCACTTATTTACAAAAAAAACCAAAAATAGCAAGATACTAACCAAACAAAAATAGTAAGCAAAGTGAAAAAGAAAAATAATAAGCAGTAAATAGACTATGTACATGGTGCGGGGCATGGCCCCGGCTTACTGAAAATAATTCTTGAGATCTTGGTCATTGACAAGGAGGTTGTCAATCCGGAGGTTGTCAATCCCACTGTCAGTAATTGTAGATGGTATGTGTGTGGGCCAAGCTTCTCATGGACTATGTACGGACCAGTCCACAGGGACTGGAACTTCGTATGCTTTTCTTTGTCTTCATGGGGTTTATCCCATTTCAAGACTAAGTCACCAACATCGAAGTTAGATTTCCCTGCAGACTTCTTGTTGAACCATCTCTTGATACGGTTCTGGTGGAGTGTAAAGTTTTCTTTTGCTTTCATCCTTTCTTCTTGTAGTTTGTGAAGTGTATCCATCCTTTGCTGAACTTACATACAAGGCTTGCCTTGGGATTCTGGAGACAACTGAAGTGTAGAAAAGTAGATGTTGGGTGGTCGGATGGATTCTTTACCATAGACCAGGAAGTATGGAGAGGTATTCAGAGAGGGTTTGGGTGTTACACAGTTAGCCCATTAAGCATTCATCAAGGTAGAGTGCTAGTGACGCTGCTCAGAGTAAACAATCTTTTTGATTATACAAATAAGGTTTTTGTTCATCGATTCTGTGAGACTATTTCCTTGTGGGTAGTAGTTAGATGAGTGTTTCGGCACAATACCATTTTGCAATGCAAAATTGTTGTGTAGGTAAATCCCCTCTGCGGACAGAGGCGATCCCACTAGCCCGACAGGGGTCTAGCAACAATCACACACGCTACACGCAAGTTCCTAATTGCATAATTTAAAGGTTGATCAGAAAGATCTACCTAGAATCCAACGCTATTTGTCGTGGAAGAAACGTCGCTCCTGTCCTTTAGCTTTGGCCGGTCACTATCCTTACGCTCCACGTATGGACACCTGCACAAATAAAGAACAATCCGACACAAGCGTAAAATCCAGTATCATGAAATTATATATCAGTCAAGCAGGATATAACTCAAATATCATCAGAAGAATATGTGAGTGGAACCATAATGACAGTCGTTTATTATTCAATAAAAGAAGAGAAGAATTACAACCAAATAGGCTTGACGTTGAAATCTCCTCCAACTGGGTCAGCAGCTAAACATGCCTTGCAAAGTGACTTCTTCTCTCAACATTCCAACAGCATAACTTCTCTCTCAGCTCTCACTATCAATCCAACATAATCTTAGCTCACCTTAGCTCTTGCAAAACTAGTTGGTTCAATGCAGGGTGACAGTTATTTATAGATGGAGGAGGAGGCAGTATTCATTGTATCCGGACACCTACTGAAGATTTGGCATTGTCCTAGAATAGCCTTTGAACTGGGTTGTCATGGATGAAAAAGACGACACTCGACCACTTCATGGGATTTTTCCTCGGGGAACTGCATGAGCAATGGAGGAAAAAACACTTCAGTGCGCGCTGGCCAAAAATCATGACCAATTTTGGGTGGCGCAGGCTTTGGTCTGTGTCAGAGCGTCCATGGGCGCACCCTTTTTGGAGGAACTGAGCCATTGGCACGGGTTAGACACTGTGGACCCGCGCTAATGGAAAAAGGGCATTTT
>APFE031002319.1:0-13209 GCA_000404065.3 Pinus taeda | reverse complement strand
GGACGAGGTGTTCGAGGAGGAGGAGGAGGAGGTGGTGCTGGTGGTCAAGGTGGAGCTGGAGGTGGAGGAGGAGGAGGTGGAGGATGAGGTGGAGGATGAGGAGGATGCGAAGGTGCTAGAGGAGGTGGATATCGTGGATGAGGAGCTGGAGGTAGAGGAGATGGTGGTGGAGGTGGATGAGGAGGAGGTGGAGGAGGAGGTGGAGGTGGATTTGGTGGAGGTGGTGGTGGCGGAGTTAGTAGTGTGAAGATGGAGGTGGAGGTGGAGGTGGAGGTAAAGGAGGCGATGGTGGATCTGGAGGAGGTTGTTGGGGAGGTGGTGGTGGAGGAGGAGGTAGATGCAAAAGAGGAGGTAGAGGGGGAGGCATAGGTGGTGTAGGTGCTTGAGGTGTAGGTGGAGGAAAAGGAGGTGGAGGAGGTAGAGGTGGATGTGAAGGAAGAGGAGGTGGTGGAGGAGGTGGAGGTGTAGGTGGTTGAGGACTAGGTTGTGTGGGATGTGTAGGTGGTGGAGGAGGAGGTGGTGATGGAGGAGATGGAGGTGGAGGTGGTGGAGGAGGATTTAGTGGGGGATGTGTAGGTCGTGGAGGAGGAGAAGGAGGAGAATGTGGTGGAGGTGGAGGAGAAGGTTGTGGAGATGGAGGTGGTTGAGGAGGTGGAGGTGAGGAGAGGAGGAGGTGGATTAGGATGAGGAGGAGGAGGAAAAAGTGGAGGTATGAAACCCAATTTAATATTCATGTCTTAAATTCAAATATTAATTTGTCACTATCTTCTCATTTGTTGAAAATGAAAGCTAAAGTATCATGAATCCAGAACATATCACTTGACATACGTAATATCCTACCATAAAATTATAAGTAATACATTTAGGAATATTTCCTCTATACACACATATAGTCATTCAAGTACACAAAATTTCTTGAAGGTTTAGATCTCACATCTTGGCCAAGAATTTCAAGCATTTTTCAAGATTTTTACTTAACTTAAATTTTATTAGCCCCTTAAACACTAATAGTTCTCATTTTATTGTTCAATGAACCATTTCTTTGGGATACCTTGTTTCATCTAATTATCATTTATTGAAAAAGTGTTGGGTTAAAGTTAACATTGTTTCTTGAATAAAGAAGCCTTATGTTCATTTTTTTATGTTTACTTGAGAAACATAGGATATTAGGAATAATATATGGCTTTGTTTATAATTTGGGTATTCCACATATTTTGCGTAATTATTATTACTTTTTTATATATGTAATGGTTTAAGGAAAAAAAATAATTTCTAGTTCACTTTATTGCATGACCTAAGATTACTATTTATCTTGTATTTTGTTTTAAAATATGTATTTGTAAAGGGAAATATGTTCTACTTGGCTATTTGTATGGAAAAATGACCTATACTCTAACTTCCTATTCTATTGTGATGGGAACAACATTTCTTTAATGAAGTTACACTTTTGATGGAAATGCTAAACGAGAAATACATGTAATTAGTGGAGGATGAGAGACTCTCTAGTGTATTATGATTTTTGAAGTTGAAATAATTTGATGATACTTATTTTTTAACATGTTATACTAAGTAATGAACACTTTTCTTTGTGGGTTGTATTTTTGAACTCAAAAATTGTGGCTTTATATGAGTTTGTGTTAATTGAATTTTTAATCATATAGGAAATTAACTTTCACTAGATATTTTGTCTTTCCAATCTCATTTAGCATTTTGTGGAATTCCAAAAAAATTGTATTCGTCAACAATTATAGAGTTTTGTTTGAAGAATTATTGGGAAATATTAAAAATGTTGAGCTCTATGATATAATGTTTGTTCTAACTCTTTCTTTTCTTGGGAAAATTCTTCGTGAGCCTTTTGAATTATAGTGGATATATTTTCATTCACTTGAACTATGAGTTTATCTTGAATTTTTTTACATGAGCAGTTATTTTCTCACTCTCGTCAACCAATTGTTGTACAAACTATTGGATTGCAATAAGTAGATGATCAATTCTGCTTGGAGTGCTGTTATTAAGCTTTTCTATTTCCTTGATCTAATATTCTAACTAAATCTCCACTTTTTTATTGTTGTCTCTGCTAAACTTGCTACAATCCAACATCAAATTTTGTAAGTATCATTATTCAATGCATATTTAAGAATCAAATTATTTTATAATCATTTATAATCATTATATATTGATAATTAGTTACAAATCCATGTTTTATGATGGTAAAACTTTTGATATTTGTGTTTTTATTTTATGTAATGTATTGGTTTGTTTGTTTATGTTTGTATGTCTATAAATTATTGAACACAAAAAGCCAATTAGACTAACTTTATACAAATAAATTATGTGATGATTTCAAGCATGAATAGTATCCAATGCAAGAATTACACTTCAAATGAATTGAATGCTTGCATAAATTATCTATGTTAAATTTAATAAAAGTTCACTTATTTTAGTAAATGACCATGACATCATGAATGACATTGTATTCTTTTTTGTAAGCGGCACTATTCAATGTGTATATTTTAAAATAACAACTATTTTTAATTAATATATTCTTATTATTAAATACAATTTTATGTTTTATGATAGAATTTCAAATTCTTTTGATTATAGTTTATTTTGTGTATATGTTTGTGTTTGTGCTTATATAATGGTTTTACCCACACATAAATATCATATATAGCAATTACACTTTAAATGAGTTGAATTTGGGAATTAACTTATTTTATGTGCAAATTGATATTCAATTTAATAACATCCCATTTATTTCTACAAATTATCATAACTTCTATTAATTAACACACACTTCAATAATAAAAATAACTATAATATCACAATTGATTGTGATGATAAAAATTTTCTAGCACAATTACTCAATACATTTAAAAAATATACCACAAAACGTTTATCATAATCTGCGACAAATTTTATACATTATAAATTAATTAGTTGGAAATTGATGCTTTATAGTGATAGAATTTTCAAATGTGCTTTTTATTTTTTATTATGGGTTTATTTATTGTGTTCTATCTGTCCTTTTTGTGTAATGATTTTACACATACATAATATTATTTAAATTTGAATCCTCTATTTTAACTCATTTATGTTCATTTAATTTGTTTATGATTATTTTAATCAAAATATATTTCAGAAATACAAAGGTGGAGATGAATTTTTATCCTTTGATTTATATTTGTGTTTAATTTAATAAATTAATTTTCAAAGAAAACATATAATTCATTTTAAAAAATATACAACTATCTTTTTTAAACATGCTAAAGATGTACTTTTGAAGGTTCTTATGTAAAACGTGAATTGTAATAAGCCTTGGTAATTTTTTATTAGGACCCTTTTAATTGAAGATGCCGCTAACAAGTCAAATTGGGCCAAATTATGTGTCATAGATGTGGCATATGACAGTGTAAATATTTACTTTTAGTAATATAAAAGAAAATTTGGGTTTTTGTGTTCTCATTCTTGAAAATTTATTAAAGGCTTACATGTGAGATTCAACTTATAATTCACAAGGAAAGAGTTATGGCCAAGAAGAGGCAAGATAAAAATGTAAAAAAAAAGTGTTCTCTTTTTTGCTTGAGTTGAATTGTTGGCTTTCTAGATGACAAAGAAAACACATGTCTCAAAATAAAAATGTCATGAGTGCAACTCACTTAAAAGGTTTTTTGGAGATAAAACGTGTTGGATAAAATATAAAGGAATATTGGGAAAGAATTATTGTTATCATACCCCAAATGTAGCGAGATGCTATTAAGGGTCAAGGAAAGGTAAATTTTTCTTAGGAATAAAAAAAAAATATTTACATTGTACTTTTTTCTCATAATTAAATATTGTCATTAGCAAAGAGAGGGAAATCCCTTGAATTGAAATTGATATACATGGCTTGTTTTGAGTTTGGGCCCTTTTGGGGAAAGCCCTAGCTACATAAGGGTCTTCTTTACACTAGAACAACATCAAACTTCCTTGCAGCCAACATTAAGTGAAAATCACAACCAACATTGAAACCTGTAAACAGGAAGCGTTGGACAAGTACTTGAAGGCAAAAATGTAGGAAAGAAAACTTGCATGAATTTTAACCCAAAAACAATGTCACAAGATAACCCAAGTTGGTCTTAGACTAACCTACACATACAAGAAAGGAATACCTTATCTTGGATTGGAGTAACTTCAAATTAATCAGGAAAAGAATGAATGGTTTGACAAGAGTAGAGTCTAACATTAGTAATATAGATGACATCCTTCAATCTGATGCTTTGTTGTAAAGGGAATACCATTAGTATTTTACATATATTATTGTACAAAAAAAACTATATCAAGATAAGAATTGAGTTATGGTTTAATCATAGCATGAAAATTATGGAAAGATTGTACAATATTCGAAGGAAATCTGACCATAACCGACCTATGATACATCACAACCACAAAGTTAGAAGTCAAAACATACAATAATATACCCAATATGCAAGAATGGTTATACTATAACGAAGATAAGTGAATGTAGAGGAACCAAAGACCTTGTGATGGCTTACTAAAGGATTGCATCCGTACCACATTTTTCAAGGAGTCTTTTTCTAAGAGCATGAGACGAACATATGTTTTTTAACATAAATTGTACATAGAATCGCATCATCCCAAGACTTAAATGTTATGTTTTTGAAAAACCTAATTGAATGGACTATATTCAATATAGTAATGGTCATTCCTTCAACTACATAGTTTTGTTGAGAATTGTATCGAACTATGCTCTAGTATTAAATCCCATGCTTGGAAAGATATTTTTCATATTCAATAGAGTAAGTTTTCTTCCATAAACAATATTAAGTAACTCAATATGTGATTATGCTTCATATCCAATCCATACTTGAAAATCCTTAAAAAATTTGGAAGCTTGAGATTTACTTTTGAATAAGTAAACCCAACACATTCTAGTGTAATCATCAACATAATTCTTCATTCATTTAATTTTAATAGCATAAGCAAAATTCTTAGAACCACAAAAATCAAAATATCTATGTCCAACTTTTCTACTTGAATAAAGAGGCCTTTCTTGCTAATGTGAACAAGGATCAAGTTTTCCCAAGAATAATAGGAGACAAAGAAGAAGAATTTAGAAATTATTATGCATAGCTATAGACCCATACAAACAGGGAAGTGGAAAATCAAACATATATTTAGTCGGGTACTCAATTAACATATTTAATACTTAAAGTAGTTAGGTATAACAAAAAAACATGTTGAGTTGTCATTCTTTGGGGATTAAATCACCCTTGAAGAGGAAGGGGAATGACTAAGTAGAGAGAAAAATGAGAGAATATTGATGGATAATGTATGAGTATGACACTTTATGAGTTCTTGTTAAAACAAACAATGTTAAAAAGTAAATAAGCCCGATAATTTTCCACTTAGTAGAGAAATTTATTAGGGATAATATTTAGAGTGGGTTAATATTGCATGGTTTCACACAATAAAATTAAAAAAGAAAAAGTAAAAGATAGTTGTCAATTTTTGGGGATAATGTTTAGAGTGGATTTCTATTCCATGGTTTTTCAAAATAAAATAGAAAATAAAAACGAGTTTTCAATTTTTGCATTTTCTTTTTAAATTTATTGGCTAGTATATACTGTAAAGTTATTTTAACTTAAAATCATTAGAACTCTCAATATTTTTACAAAAATATCATTAAACATTTTACTTTATGTATATTATGGAGTACAAATATTAGCCACAGTTTATAAGATTTAAAATAAATTTCCATGGTTGAAATTTTTTCTACTATATACAACCCTTGTAGAAGAATAAAAAAACATGGCTTTAGTTATAGTTGTGGAAAATATATAAAATAATTGAGTGAGTAAAAGAGAAGAAGAACATGAGACATTGTTGAGCGGAACTAATATATGCGGAATAACTAACCAGGAATAATGTTGTAGGTCATTTAATGTTTACAGGTTGGGGAAAATATATAAAATAATTAAGTGAGTCAAGGAGAATAAGAACATGAGAAATTTTTGAATAAAACTAACATATGGGGTATTTGCATTAAAAGGTGAAACATTAGGTGTATAATGGTTTCATTATATTTTTATTTGTATCCTTTAATTTCTACTTCTAAAGAAATAAATGGGAATGCATTTGGTATTTGCATAATATGAGTGAGAGTCATTGCAATTGAATTCAACATCACCTTAGATTTCAATACAAAGCCTCAACATATAACTTTAGATTTCGAATAGAAAATGAAGACAAAAACAAATAAAATTTAAATAAAAAACAATAATATATATATATATATTATATATAATATATAATATATATATAATTATATAATATATATAATATATTAATGATTAAAAAATATTGGAATACATAATTTACAAATTTAAAATACATATAACTAAATTTGTGAAAACATATTTATGATTCCTTAATTTTGTTATGTTGATACATGTGTATACCTTATAATAGGTTTTCTGGAATTTTAATTTAATTATCAATAATAAATAGGATTATGCTATAGATTAAATAATCAAAATTTAAATAAAGTGCTGAGATTTATTTAAAATTTAGTTATGATATCTATTCCTTCTTAATAATTAAAAAAATTATTTCAAATCAATTATAAATAGATAATATATAAATCTTTACCATCAAATGATTTATTTATTTGATTATAGCTATTGTGACCATGTAGTTAAATGGATTGAAAATTTCTATAGCCATTACTCTATTTCTATTATTATTATGAGAGTTATACAATATATAAAAAATTGTTTGTCCATGTAGATTCACCCACACTATTATTATGGAAATCCTTTAATTGGAAAAAATTCTTCTTACATTACCATGGCTTAGAAATACCAGATGCCCAATATGATGTGTTGACATGCCATTTTCTTAAATTAATTATTTTGAGATAATTTAATTAATAGAGTATACCTAACTTGGATAGAAATATTATCATTGATATGTCAATATTACCATGAATATTCTTACATATTCCATGGGTTTAGAAATCTTATCATTTATATGTCCATATTACAATGAATATTCCAACACATTCCATGGGGTTTAAATATCTACAATCAACCTAATAATTAAATTATAACTATGGAAGATCTATTCTTACGACTAGCATAATTATAGGCATATATAATTTGGAATTTATTTTCAATTTAACTTAAAAAAATATATTAACATTAAATTAAGAAAATCTAGGGAAGCTACATAAATTCGATGTATCAAAGTGCAAATAAAATTCAATCCATGATAGCCATCAAAATGGTCACTCCATTATTCCTATCACATTTCATAGATTAAAAAAATGTAAACATTAACTAAATTATAACTTTGTTACAAATTATATTTTGAATATTTATAAAAACATTTTTTTGCATGCATTTTTCAACAACAACCAAAAATCTTAGTGGAAACGTTTACCGATTAAATATTTCAATATTACTATGAATGTTCTAGTAGATTCCATGGTGTTTAAATATATACCATCAACTTAATAATTTAATTATAAATATGGAAGATCTTTTCTTTGGATTAGCATAATTATAGGCATATCTATTTTGGAACTTATTTTGAATTTAACTTAATAGAAAATATTAACATTAAATTAACAAACTAGGGAAGCCATATAAATTAAATGAATCAAATTGCAAATAAAATCTAATCCATGATAATCATCAAAAGAGTACCCCATTATACGTATCACATCTCCTATATTAAAAGAAACATAGAAGTTAAATAAATTATAGCTTTATTACAAGTTATATTGCGATTATTTATAATAATATTTGTTCTCATGCATATTTCAACAAAAAATAATCTTAGTGGAAAATTTTAGCGGTGAAATTTAGCCCTTGGATGAAATTAAAGGGCTTAAAATTTTGACTTGAATTTTTTTTTTGTGTCATAGTGAATTATTAATAGTAACTCAAAAATTATTTTATAAGAAAATTGGGTATGGAGGTTAGCATTGCCTTATTTTAAGGGAGACCTGGAAAAAATAAAATAGTTCCTGGAATTAGGAGCTATTAATTTCCATTTACCCTTTTCTCCCTTCTCATTTGGTTTAAAATGGGCTCTTTATTTTAGTGGCTGCCCTTATATCATGGTATTGAGATTAATTTGCAGAGAACAACCCAAATTTTAGTATTTAATAATCTTGTTTCCATTTTTCAAGTTTTCATACTAGGCTTGTGTATTTGCTTTACATTCCAACACCTCGAGCATGTTATCCTTTCCCTCTTGAATTTTTTTTTGTTTAATTTTTGGGAACTGTAATAATTTTTTACTTCGAAAATCCCCAAAATTCGGTCTTGGGATTTAAATATTACACTTGCGTTATTACAATTTTTGTGTGTAATGGTTAATGGTTGGAGAAAAATATCCTATAATTTTTTATTTGAGGCAGCCATGTTGGAGGGGTTGTCTTTAAGTTCATTGAATTAACTTCCAATATTTTTCTTTTTTTCTTGAAGTCTACACTTTTCTAAAACACCTTTCTCTTGTGTATTACTCTTTGGAATTGATTTATAGTCTTAATTAATGCATATAAAATTTTAGGGGAGATTGTTTTTCAGAAAGTTGAAATTTGAGGGTTCAAAACTTTGGGGGTTGAAATTTTATCGAAATAGTGACTAAGGATAATTATGAAAATATAAGTTAATTTTTTTATATTTTATACCATTAGCTTCCCATAAAATAAATAGTAAATGCATCGAAATAAGAATTACCATCCCTATATAATGACCAAACAATCAATTAATCTTGATGTTTAGAGTCCATAATTTTTGTAAGTGATTTCCCTTAATTTTTCAAACAAGGTTGTTATTTAAACTAATTTCCTTGCACCTGATAAAATTAGGGTATTATGGAAATGATGTCACACATGTGTCTCAATTATGGAACTTTTTTAAAATCTCCCATAGAATTTCAATTTATCCAATGTATTTCCTTCCCATTTTGCAGGAAAAAATTCACTCACGACATAATCCATAGAAATTCATGGTTTTGTGGTTATTTATGTACTAAATGTATGTTGGGCCCCTATAATACTAGTGATTACCCCATTACTATTGTAGTTGTACCCCTTATTAATATTGTTGTGCCCCTATTGTCCCCATATTGGTATTACTAGGCCCCATAGAATCCCTCTATTGTTATTTTTGTGGCTTTATATTAGTATTGTTAGCTCGACTGGGTTATATTGTGACTCCTTAGGCTTCTATATATAGAAAGGAGGTTTTATCGTTTGAATCATCCAAGAATTTTTCATTTATGTAATGTAAAGGAGGTTGCCCCCTCGAAGAGGCTGAATTCTAAGGCATTGATCTATCTTTTCTATCTTTTTATTGAGTGGTTTCATAACATTTGGTACAGAGCTGGATTCTAGGGTTTCGCTACTCCAAAAAGGTCATCGTAGCATGTTCACTATAACTTTTTTCTGCGACATTTTAGAAGCTAAAAAAAAAACCCATTTGAGAAGACATCACACGAAATCTTAGGTCTAAATTTTGGAGCTTTTAATGCTATATTTTTGGAGATATGAACTGAGGAAGTTGGTCCTTTTGCAGAATATTGAATTACATTCAAAATAGGTGACCTGGGGAAAATCGTCATAACTTTCTCTCTGAGCATCAGATTGAAATTTTGTAAGAAGGTACAAAAAGAGGACGGATTATAGTTTCTTGTATATATCTTTTAGAGCCAAAATTCAAGACAGGGACACATGGCACGTCATACAATTTCGCTCTACTGAATTAGTCTATAATCAAGTCATTATTGGAGATTTGGCATAACTCTTCATTGGAGAATCCAATTGGGTTCAGACTGGTGGCATTGGAAAGAGGACACAAAGGGCTACATTAGGTCGCAATTTCAGAATTGGCTGATCCGAAATTACAGAGATACATCAAAGGCAATATCGAGCTCCTACAAAGTGAAAAAAGGTGTGTATATTTTTTTAAATGTTTTCTTAAGCTTGGTTTGAAAAAATATTTTGAAGGAATTAAAAGGGCATAGTGAAGCATTATTATCAGTGATTGATGCCCTGAAGAAAGAAAATGGAAACACCTAGTAGGCAACGTGAAAGCTCTAGCATGACTCATGAAGAAGAGGAAGAAATGCAACATGATATATCAAAATTACGAGACCAAGTGCAAAAAATGTCACTTGCACAAAAAGGTGTATAATCTAAGATGAATAATGTGGAAGCTAAGATGGACGACTTGAAGATAGATTTGAAGACAGACATGGAAAATTGAAGATAAATATGAATAAGTTGCTACAAGAAAGGGTCACTAAGGGTGAAAGGGTAGTAAAGGAAACTCATGATGAGAACGAAATAAATGTTAATCATTATTCCATAGACTCTAATGTTGGATCGAAGACCCGCCATATTCCAAAAATCGATATGAGGAAGTTTGATGGCAAGGATCCGCAACATCGATATTACAGATGGAGCAACGTTTTGATCTCAATAATGTGCAAAACGCACAAAAAGTACGTATTGCAACTTTATATTTGGAACCAAATCAATTTGTATGGTATCAATGGATTTTCTCTCGTAAACAAATTATCACTTGGGCAATTTTTATGGAAGAATTGACAATGCATTATGAGGATACAAAAAGCAACACTATTTTTAGCCAATTGATAAGTCTCAAACAAAAGGGTTCAATAATGGAGCACATTGAGGAGTTCCAAAAATTGAACATAAGGGTAAAAAATTTTCTAGAGGAGCATAGGATTGATGTGTTCATAGGGACTTTAAAGGATAATATCCAACATGATGCTTGCCTTTGGGAACTTGATTCATTAGAGAAGACATTTAGGTTAGAAAGAAAAATGGAAATCAAAATTATGGCAACCAGGAAGCATACCAGTCACAACTATAAAGATGGAAGTGTTGTTACCCCTAGCCTTCCAAAACCTATAAGGTTGACACCACAACAATTGGAAGAAAAAAGAGAAAAAAGGCTTTGTTACAGTTGTGATAGCAAATACGCTAAAGGTCATAAGTGTGCTGAGATGAAATTATTCTACATAGATAGTGAAGAGGAAGTAGAAAATGAACAAGAAAGGTCAAAAGAAGAGGATATACTCTAGGAACAAAGCCTAGACAAAGAAGAAATGAATCCAACCATATCTTGTAATGCATTGGCTGGAATTACCACTCCTCAAACCAGCAAGATAGCAGGACAAATCAAGAAGAAAAAGGTAATAGTGTTGATTGATTCAGGAAGTACCCACAATTTTATTCATTGTAAGGTAGCAAAAGAATTGAATTGCTTCCTATATCCAGGACCAGAGTGTCAAGTGATGATTGCAAAAATGGAGGAATAATAATTTGCTCTGGAAAGTGCCATAATATCAAGCTATCCATGGGAGAATATGTATTGACTAGCCCAATGCTTTCCATTCCAATGGGAGGTGCTGATGTTGTACTAGGAGTCCAATGGCTACAATCCCTAGGTACAATAGCTTTTAATTTTTCAAGAACTTTTCATGAAATTTTCTATGGAAGGAAAGGAAGTTGAATTAAGGGCTATTGAAGGGAAACCGGGAAAGATAATCAGCTCTAACGGTATGACAAAGCTTCTAAAAAAGGAACAAAAAGGTGTAATTGCACAATTATGTTCGCTAGATGTTTCCACATTGGAATCATCTATTTCTCCAGATCTCCAAAAAGTCTTGGACAATCATTCCAAGGTATTTGAGACTCCCAAAGGGCTCCCACCTATTCGTGATCATGATCATGCTATTCATCTGATTCCAGGAAGTGTTCCTCCAAACATCAGGCCGTACAGATATCCCTATGCCCAAAAGAGTGAAATTGAACGTATGGTTGTAGAAATGCTAGAGGCTGGTATAATTCAACCAATTCAAAGTTCTTTCTCTGCTCCAGTAGTATTGGTGCACAAGAAGGATGGATCATGGCACATGTGTCTGGATTATATGCAGCTCAACAAGCTCACTATTAAAGATAAGTTTCCCATTCCTGTCATTGATGAATTATCGGATGAATTGCATGGATCAATTTACTTCACCAAGTTGGATCTTCATTCAAGATATCATGAAATCAGAATGAAGATTGAAGACATTTCGAAAACAACATTTAGAACTCATGAGGGTCATTATGAATTTTTGGTCATGCCTTTTGGCCTTACCAATGCACCTCAACATTTCAAGGTTTGATGAATTCAATTTTCAAACCATTCCTTAGAAAATTTGTGTTAGTATTCTTTGATGATATACTAATCTACAGCAAGTCTTGGAAGGATCATGTGGAACATGTTGACAGGGTGCTACAACTATTGGAGGAAAAACAATTATATGCAAAAAGATCCAAATGTTTCTTTGGAGTACAAGAGGTGGAATATCTGGGTCATATTGTATCTCATGAAGGAGTTAAGGTAGACCCTAGCAAAATTAAAGCCATTAAGGAATGGAAAATCCCCACATCCATAAAGCATCTACAAGGATTTCTCGGGTTGACAGGGTATTATCGAAGTTTGTTAAGAATTATGGGAGAATAGCAGCACCTCTAACAACATTATTGAAGAAAGATGCATTTTCATGGACTCCAGAAGCAACAAAGGCCTTCGAACATCTTAAGAGGCAATGTGCCAAGACCGGTCTTAGCTCAACCGGACTTCACAAAACCTTTATTGTGGAATGTGATGCTTCAGGAATGGAATTGGTGCTATCTAATGGCAAGATGAAAGACCCATTGCTTTTGAAAGTCGTTCGATCAAGGGAAAGTTTTTAAGCAAAGCTATTTATGAGAAAGAAATGTTGGCAATACTCCATGCACTTAATAAATGGCGACCCTACCTAATGGGAAGACACTTCAAGGTAAAAACAGATCATGATAGCCCTTAAATACTTTTTAGAACAAAGATTATCCTCTGAAGAGCAACAAAAGTGGGTCACAAAGATGTTGGGTTATGACTTTGAAATCATCTACAATAAAGGGAAGCAAAATGTGGTGGCAGATGCACTCTCAAGAAAGGATGAGGATGTGGAAGCATTGTTGTGCGCCATTTCTATTATCCAACCAGATTGGATAAACGAAGCAGGGAGGAATGGAAGAATGATGAAGAAGTTTGGGCACTTATTCGAAAGTTACAACAAGATTCCAGTACGTATGATACATTTAGCTGGCAAAATGATTCGTTATGGTACAAAGAT
>APFE031002317.1:45902-63371 GCA_000404065.3 Pinus taeda | reverse complement strand
TGAAAATTAAAAGCTATTGTACCCAAGGATTGTAGCCATTGGACTCCTAGTACAACATCAGCACCTCCCATTGTAATGGAAAGCATTGGGCTAGTCAATACATATTCTCCCATGGATAGCTTGATATTATGGCACTTTCCAGAGCAATTTATTGTTCCTCCATTTGCAACCATCACTTGATACTCTAGTGCTGGATATAAGAAGCAATTCAATTCTTTTGCTACCTTACAATGAATAAAATTGTGGGTACTTCCTGAATCAATCAACACTATTACCTTTTTCTTCTTGATTTGTCCTTCTATCTTGATGGTTTGAGGAGTGGTAATTCCCGCCAATGCATTACAAGATATCGTCGGATTCATATGTTCTTCATCTAGGCTTTGTTCCTGGAGTATATCCTCTTCTTTTGACCTTTCTTGCTCCTTTTCTTCTTCCTCTTCACAATCTATGTAGAATAATTTCTTCTCAGCACACTATGACCTTTAGTGTATTTGCTATCACAACTGTAACAAAGCCCTTTTGCTCTTTTTTCTTCCAATTGTTGTGGTGTCAACCTTATAGGTTGTGGAAGACTAGCAGCAACAACACTTCCATCTTTATAGTTGTGAGTGTTATGCTTCCTGGTTGCCATAATTTTGCTTTCCATTTTTCTTGCTAACCTGAATGCCTTCTCTAATGAATTAGGTTCCCAAAGGCGAACAGCATGTTGGATATTATTCTTTAAAGACCCTATGAACACATCAATCCTATGCTCCTTTGGAATATCTTTTACCCTTATGTTCAATTTTTGGCACTCCTTAATGTGCTACATTATTGAACCCTTTTGTTTGAGACTTATCAATTGGCTAAAAAAAGTGTTGCTTTTTGTATCCTCATAATGTGCTATCAATTATTCCGTAAAAATTGCCCAAGTGATAAATTATTTACGAGAGCAAAGCCATTAATACCATACAAATTGATTTGATTCCAAATATAAAGTTTCCATACGTACCTTTTGTGTGTTTTGCACATTATTGAGATCGAAAAATTGCTCCATCTGTAATATCGATGTTGCGGGATCCTTGCCATCAAACTACCTCATATCGATTTTTGGAATATGGTGGGTCTTCGATCCAACATTAGATTCTATGGAATCATGATTAACATTTCTTTTGTTCTCATCATGAGTTTCCTTTACTACCCTTTCACCTTTAGTGACCCTTTCTTGTAACAACTTATTTATATTTATCTTCAATTCCTCCATGTCTGTTTTCAAATCTATCTTCAAATCATCCATCTTAGCTTCCACGACATTCATCTTAGCTTCTAAACCTTTCTTTAAACAATCCATCTTAGATTATGTTCCTTTTTGTGCAAGTGACACTTGTTGCACTTGGTCTCATAATTTTGATATATCATGTTGCATTTCTTCCTCTTCGTCATGAGTCATGCTAGAGCTTTCAAGTCGCCTACTAGGTGTTTCCATTTTCCTTCTTCGGGGCATCAATTACTAATAATAATGCTTCACTATGCCCTTTGAATTCCTTCAAAATAATTTTTCAAACCAAGCTTAAGCAAACATTTAAAAATATACACACCTTTTATCACTTTGTAGGAGCTCAATATTGCCTCTGATGTATCTTTGTAATTTCGGATCATCCAGTTTTGAAATTGTGATCTGCGGTAGCCCTCTATGTCCTCTTTCTAATGCCACCAGTCTGACCCCAATTGGATTCTCCAATGAACAATTATGCCAAATCTCCCACAGTGACCTAATTATAGACTAATTCAGTAGATCAAACTTGTACGACGTTCCACGAGTCGCTGTTTTGGCCTCTGGCTCTAAACAATATATAGAAGAAACTATAGTTCGTCCTCTTTCTGTACCTTTTTATGAAATTTCAATCCAATGCTCAGAGAAAAAGTTATGATAATTTTCCCCAGGTCACCTGTTTGGAATGTAATTCAGGATGTCTGCAGAAAAAGACAACTTCCTCAGATGCATATCTCGCAATTATAGGCAAAAATGCTTTGAAATGTGGACCCAAGATTATTGTTATGGTCTTTCTGAAATGTTTTTTTTCACTTTTAAATGCCACCGAAAAAATGTTATAGCGAAAAAATTCCCACGATGACCTGTTTGGAGTAGTGAAACCTAGACCAAAGCTCCTGATTTACCAATGTTTATAAAAACTAGCAAGAAAGATAGTAAAAGATAGATCAACGCCTTAGAATTCAGCCTCTTCGAGGGGGCAACCTTCTTTAAATTACATAAATGAACAATTCTTGGATGATACAAATGAAAAGACCTCCTTTCTATATATAGGAGTCTAAGGGGTCATAACATAATCAGAGCCTACATAACAATAATAATGTAAGGGGACAATAATAACAATAGTGGGCTTCTATGGGGCACAATAGTAACAATATGGGCACAATAGGGGCACAACAATATTAATAAGGGGTACAACTACAATAGTAATGGGGTAATCACTAGTATTATGGGGACCCAACATATCGATTCAGACAAGAGCAAGATTCTGCTGGCAAGACTACACCTTGGAGGCACTACCTTGGTTTGGTGGGAAGGCAGGACCCAAGCTGACATGAAAAAACATTGTAGACTATTTATGCCTGGAGTGAATTTCTTTCTGCAATCAAAAATCAGTTCTATCCATTGACCTACATGCATCAAGGCATGATGAGCTGGAAAACTCTTTGACAGTTGAAAGGGAAAAGTGTATAGGGATACACTCAAGAATTTAAAAAGAGAGCATTGATTCTAGGAATCTCATTAAACTCACCTGAGACTCTATTGAAGTACATTTGTGGTCTACATAGCTACATGAGGCACACCATCCTCATGTTTAATCCCACTAGTATAGATGAGGTATCTGTACAAGCTACTCATCTAGAAGGTAGAGGAAAGAATGGAAGCCCAGAAGTTGGGGGATCATCCCACCCCACTGCAAGCAAGAATAAGGAGAAAAGAAAGCAGAAATGGAAAGCAAGGAAGGCTAACACTGCACAGAAAATCAAGGCTTCATGCACTCATTGTAAAAAGGATGGGCATGATGATGAGCATTGTTGGATTCTGCATCCAGAGCTGAGACCTAAGAAGTTCGAGGGCAAGAAGAAGAAAACTTCTGCAACTATTCAGAAAGATTTGGGGTTAGACTCGGGAGATGAAACAACTATTGTAGCCATAGGTATAAGAGGTAAGAATTCTGAAGCATCTACTAGTAACTCTGCACAATCTACTATTGATGAAGAAAATGAGAGAAAAAGACATGAGCTTTTCCATATTCGAGTTATTTCCAAACATCAAAAGATTGATACTTTGTTTGATGGTGGCTCACAAGTAAATTTAATTTCTGAAGCAATTGTAAAGAAGTTGGGATTAGTAACTACACCTCATAAGAAACCATACCCATTAGGATGGTTGAATGATAAAGCACAACTACAAGTGACTAGACAATGCAAACTCAAGTTTTTTTTGGGTCAGCATTTGTAGATGAGGTTGAGCTAGACATAATTCCTTTGGATATATGTGGAATTGTTTTAGGAAGTCCTTACTTGTATGACAAAAAAGCTATTTTCTACAGAGCTGAGAGCAAGTATCTACTTGTTAAAGATAGAATCAAAAACTTTGTAAGAGCTCATAAGCTCAAGAATAATTATTCTCTCATAAACTCAGGGCAGATGAAACGAATGATAAACTCATGCAAACAATTCTTACTGATGGTTGTAAAGGAAAAGAAACCTGATAAAACCAATGTATTTGAGGGCTGTAATGCTAAACAACAAGCTAATTTAGAAAAGGTTGTTTCAGAGTATGATATCTTGTTTCAAGAACCTAAAGGTCTGCCACCCAAAAAGGAAATAGTGCAGAATATTATTTTGCAACAAGATGCTCCATTGCCTAACATTGGAATGTACAGGTTGTCCACTTTAGAGAACGCAGAAATCAAGAAGCAGGTGCAGGAGTTACTCGAGAAGGGGTTTGTCAGACCTAGCACATCACCATGTGGGTCACCAATTGTTTTGGTGAGAAAGAAAGATGGCTTGTGGAGAATGTGCATTGATTACCGAGCACTGAATAAGATAACAATAAAAAATCGTTATCCCCTTCCTCGCATAGATGATCTTTTAGATCAATTGAAAGACGCTGTTTATTTCTCCAAGCTAGACTTGCACAATGGTATCATCAGGTCAGAGTTGCAGAACAAGATGCATGGAAGACTGCTTTCAAAACAAAACAGGGATTGTATGAGTGGCTGGTTATGCCTTTTGGCTTAACTAATGCTCCTGCTACTTTCATGAGATTAATGAATGATGTATTCAGGCATTTTCTTGATGATTTTGTTATTGTGTATCTGGATGACATTCTAATATTTAGCAAAATGTGGGAAGAACACTTAAAGCATGTTACACAGACACTAGATGTTTTGAAAAGAGAAAAACTTTATGTTAAACTCTCAAAATGTGAATTTGGCAAAACATCTCGGAATTATTTGGGTCATATAGTAGGGGGTGGCGAATTGAAGATAGATCCCTCTAAGGTGGCAGTCATTGTAAACTGGCTTGAACCCAAATATGCTATAGAAGTTAGAAGCTTCTTAGGAGCAGCACAATATTGGAGAAAGTTCATTTCTAACTTTTCCTTAATTGCAGCTCCCTTACATGCTTTAATAGGATTGAACAAGGTTTTTTAGTGGGGAGGCAAACAGTAGAAAGCCTTCGACACCTTGAAAGAAAAGATTAGTACAACACCTGTACTAGCACTGCTTGATCTTCAAAGACCATTTGAGATCCAAATGGATGCTAGTGACTATGCCATGGGAGCAGTGTTGACACAGCACGGTAAACCCATATGTTATCATTCTGAGACATTTAATTCTGCAGTAGCTAACTATCCTACACATGATAAAGAATTGTATGCATTAGTACAGTGTGAAAAAGTGGAAACATTACTTAATGGGGAAAGAGACAGTAATACACACTGATCATCAACCACTTCAATATCTACACTCCCAAACTAAGTTGCAGCAATCAAGGCACTATAAATGGATGGGTTTTCTACAACAGTTTCATTTAGTCATCAGATATAAAAAGGGCATACACAATATAGTTGCAAATATGTTATCTAGACCCATTATAAATGCATCTACTATACTTAAGCATAATTCTGTGTTACATGAGAGCTACATTGAACAATATGCTCAAGATATAGACTTTAAAGATGTATATGCAACTTTAAGTCAAGGCAAACAAGTAGAAGAATTGGATTATCATGTGAAGGACCGACTCTTATACCATTGTGGGAAGTTATGCATTCACAAATTGAAAGAGTAAAGATAATTCGAGAAGCACACACTTCTCTAATATCAGGTCACTTTGGGGTAAGTAAAACAGTTGCATAGCTGCAAAGGTTTTGTTATTGGCCAAAAATGAATGAGACAGTTTCTAGATATGTAAGAGAGTGTACTATGTGTGCTAAAAACAAGCCCAACAATAGAAAACTTGTACACTCCATTACCAGTTCCTTCTCACCCTTGGGAAAGTGTTTCCATGGATTTTGTTGGAGGACTGCCTAAATCTAGGAAAGGTCATGATTATCTATATGTCGTTGTGGATAGGTTCAGCAAAATGTGTATTTTGATACCTTGTAATAAATAGATTACAACTGAACAAACTGCAAAACTGTTCTTCCAACATGTATGGGTTCATTTTGGTTTACCCACTTCCATTGTATCTAATCGAGACACCCGACTTGTAGGGAAGTTTTGGTCAAGTCTGTGGGAACTGATGGACACCAAACTGAAGAAAAGCATAGCTTTTCATCCACAAACTGATGGCCAGACAGAAGTAGTTAACAGGGCAGTGATCCAGTTGCTCAGGGGATATTACAACAAACATCCTAAGCTTTGGGGTGAACAATTGTGTTATGTGCAGCATGCTTACAATAGAGCAAAACATTCTTCTACACAGAGATCTCCTTTTGAGACCTGTTTTGGTTTCACACCAAGGCCTCCTTTGGATATTGTCTTTGGTAAAGACACCACAGTTGAGGGACACAGTGATGTGGACAGGGAAACTAGGTTCATTGAACAAATCCAAGAGATCCCCTAGGCAGTACAGGAACAGCTAGAAAAGAGCCAAGCCAAATACAAGGCAAGGCATGACAAGCATAGAATGGAGCATAGTTTCCAAGTTGGTGACCAAGTCTGGTTGTATATCAGCAAGGACAAGATGCAAGGTGAAGGTAAAAAGCTGAAGCCTATCAGGTATGGACCCTTTAAGATACTTGAGAACATTGGTGAGAATGCTTTTCGCCTTGATCTACCAGCTTACATGCACATCTACTCGTCGTAAATGCAGATTGCTTGAGATTGTTTGAACCTTCACTAATTGAAAATCTCGAAGAGCAGAGTCAATTGCCTTCTATTGATGACCTGTTAACTAAATATCTTAATGAATTGCAGGAAGACATAGTTCTGGGCAGGAAGGTGAGGACGACGCGCAGGGGAGATGTTGAGTACCTCAGAGTGGGGCTCAAGGGTTCAAAGTCGAGCAGTGCAAAATGGATAGAGATTGGACAAGTGAGACAGTTGTACCCTCACTTAGTCGATGCTTGAAAACCAACTTTTGGTGGTCCAAAAGCTTTCTTAGTGGGAAGGCCGTGATCTGAATTGGATCCATGAAAATTAGCAAAGTGCTATGACTGTATCAAATCAGGATAGACTTCAAAATTTATGAACAAAGAGCTATCAGGAAGACCTCTGGACAGTGGCAGTTTGTGGCTAGCAAGGAATGACGAGGACCTCGGTCAAAGCGTGCTGATCGAGGTCCATGGAGACCGCGCAGGACGCAAACTGGCAGTTAGGAAGTCCAGATTGGAAAACAAAGGCCGTTTCTGATGCGCGGTTGGGAAAAACCCCTCGAGAAGGAAAGACCCCAAGCGCTTGGTCGCATGGGAAGCGGGGAAACCGTAGTGAAAAGCACTAAGCGAAAGGCGGTCCCGCACTCCAAAACCGGCGGAATATCGGAGGCATATTGGGCAGTAAGCGGATTTGGCAGGAGGACGAGCGATTCCATACATTGCACGACGCATGTCCAGCGGATGAGAGAGAAAACCTCCTCTCATCGCGGGCTAACGATCGAGCAAGTCAACCACGCGAAAAGAGCGAACATCATAGGACCTGGGGACTCCAAATTTGACGGCGGAGATTGTGCCTGATGGGAAACCGGATTTGACGAGGGAATTAAACCACAACATATAAAAGTCTGAAGTCCGATTTAACCGCTAAGTTGGCGGATGAGTCATTCCACAATGTAACTGAAATACCGAACCGTTGAGGAAGAGCTAGCGCAGTTCGTGAGAGGACAAGTGGTCACCTCCCTCTGAGACATTGGCAATGACACAGAGGCAGGGAACTCCAAGCGAACAACAGCAGGCGATCCGAAGGGGTGGAAGAGGAAGTGAACAATGAAGGACAGATTGGCTTTAAGCCATGAACAGACAGAGAACAAAACAAGAAAGAATTAGAGAAGGGAACAGTGAAAAAAAGACGAAAGAGACAGTGAAGCAAGAGGCAGAAAAAAAAACAGAGAGCCGAGCTGACCTGCAACGTAAGGCAGCATCAAGCAGACAGAAAGCTTGAGAGGTTCAAGCAATCCCTGTGAGGATCTCTTGGGAATTGAGTACCACATTGGGCTCCTCCCATTAAAGACCAGAGAGGTCAAGATTTGGTAAGGAAAGTGTCTGTGCACTCTAGTGGCTTGGGGAATCCAAGAACCACCTACCAAGCATTATCTGTTTCAGGATACTCAAATTGAGCTCCTCACTGTAAATCTTTGCTTTAAAGACACAATAAAAGAAGGCCACCACTGAAAGCTGGACTGGAGACGTAGCCCTGGAGAATAGGGTGAACTCCTTATTAATTTGTTGTGTTCTTGTATTTGCTTACTGTGTTTTTCCCTTACTGTTTTCCGTTTTCCAGTGTTTGTGTATTTTGCAATCTGATCGATCCATTGCCTAAAATAACATAGATACACACCAGCACGAGTCTGTAATACCTTCATTCATTAATTATTTAACTAAGATCACTCATGAGTGATTTGCAGATCAATAGGTGTTTATTTTCAGTATTTACATTGTAAATAACTTGTTAAGGAAAATAACAAGTAGGTAGGAATAAATCAGATAAAGTGCATGGAGCAACATAAACTCTTAATTCCCAAACACCTACGAAAATATCATATAACTATGAACATTACCATTACCATTTTAGTAAAACTATTAATTTTAGGTATGTTCTATGCTAGAGCAATTTATTTCAATTTCTTTTCCACATTAGCAATCACATTAGCATAAAGTAAACTGCAGATAGAACATAAATATAAATCGCAGAAGACAAGCCAAAACAAGAGGACACAAGATGTGGCGTTAGCTAGGGACAAACCCCACAATGTGGGGAAACCCTTGATCAATTCTTCTTTTATGTTCTTCAAAGTTCAGCAGAGAAAGTGAGAGAGATAGTACATTTACAATAGAAGTCAATCACTTTGCCTTTTGATATCGGCATGAGATCAGTTGAAGGCATGTTACTTCAACTGATTCTCTAAGGTGACTCGTTCACCTTCATAGTGCTGCATCTCGTCTATTTGCTGCACATTACTGTGTGACACCTTGCTGTACTGTCACATGTGTTGAACCTTGATGACTACGCTGCTCTCATCTTCATGCTGCTCATCGTGCTGCATCTTCCATGGTCTTATTCATCATCAAGCTACACATGCTCATGATCTCATTCATCATTATGCTGCCCATGCTCACATCATCATGCATCATTATGCTACCCATGCTTATATCATCATGCTGCTTATTATGTTGCCTGTACTCATATCATCATGCATCATTATGTTGCCCATGCTCATATCATCATGCTGCTTATTATGTTGCCCATGATCTCATACATCATGTTGCCTTCCTTCGGAGACAGATGCTCCGACTGTTTCGGCAGTTCCTGGTAGTTCCGGCTTTTCCGGCAGTTCCAACAATTTCAGCATTTCCGAATTTTCCGGCTTTTCCAGCAGTTTCAGCTTTTCAGGCTTTTCCAACTTTTCTGGCATTTCCAACTTTTCTAGCTTTTTGGGCTTTTCTGGCAGTTCTAGCTTTTTCGGCATTTCCGGCTTTTCCGGCATTTCCTTAGGATCTCTCCTCCTACTAAAACCCAAAGACAAGTAGAGAGAGGAAGAGATCCAAGTATGTGTAGAAATGACTTGAAGTCCTCTTCTATTTATACTAAAACATAGAGGTTGAATAGACATGACTGTTGGGCTTCTGAGCCTACATAAGTTGCTGGTTAACTTAACAATTTGTCCATAACATAAATAAATTCATAACTTCATAAATACTAATCGGAATCGGATGATCTTTAGATCAATCCTACACCTCTCAATGAGAGGGATCCAATACAAATATCAACTGCCATAAATAATATGACCCACATGGAGTTTGGCCCTACTTGCCAATTTTAACACTCCCTCTCAACTAGGGAGAACTCCATCTGCTGATCCATATGTCCAACTGTACTATCTCTGCTATCAGTGCCCTGCATTGCTTTGCTCAACTTTGTTGGCTCTGTTGGCTCTTCTCTGCTCTACTCAGCTCTGCTGGCTCTATTGGCTCTGCTTTTCTCTGCTCAGCTTTGCTGGCTCTGCTCAGCTCTGCTGAATTTTCTTTGCTCAACTTAGCTCTGTTGAACCATGAAGTAGAAGAATTGATCGAGAATGTGTCATACCATTCTCCACTGACCCGAAGTCAGTCTCAGAGTGTGTACCACTAGTCCCAGACCAGTCCTCAACCGACCTGAAGTCAGTGTCATAGTAGGTACAACTCCTACGACTGGTCCCAGACCAGTACTCTACTGACTCGAAGTCAGTCTCAGAGTATATACCATTGGTCCCAGACCAGTCCTCAACCGACCCGAAGTCAGTGTCATAGTGGGTACGACTCCTACCACTGGTCCCAGACCAGTATCATTGATCCCAGATCAATGAAGGTCATCCTAGCATAGGGAGTACGGTAGATACAACGGTGCGTCCATCGGTACTACTATGGTCCCTATCCTCATTTCCCTGCTCATTGATCAGATGGGAGGTACTTCCCATGAGTCCCAGACTGCATGGGTAGGATGCCTCAACATGAGAACTTAATCAATCCTGTCCTCACAAGAGAACTAATCATCCTGCTACGCAATTGCCATGCAGAACACATCATCCAGGCCTCACAGGAGAACTAATCATCCTGCTACACAATCGTCATGGAGAACACATCATCTAGACCTCACAGGAGAACTAATCATCTTGCTACACAATCGTCATGGAGAACACATCATCCAGATCTCACAGGAGAACTAATCATCTTGCTACACAATCGTCATGTTGAACACATCATCCAGACCTCACAGGAGAACTAGTCATCCTGCTACACAATCGTCATGGAGAACACATCATCCAGACCTCACAGGAGAATTAATCATCCTGCTACACAATCGTCATGGAGAACACATCATCCAGAGCTCACAGGAGAATTAATCATCCCGCTACACAATTGTCATGGAGAACACATCATCCAGACCTCATAGGAGAATTAATCATCCTGCTACACAGGAGAGCAAATCATCTTGTCCCACAAGAGAGCGAATCATCTTGTACCACAAGAGAGCGAATCATCTTGTCCACAGGAGAGCGAATCATCCTGTCCCAGTGTGCACCACCAGGGGAGGGTGAGTCACCCTGTGGTCGTATGTTGCTCCAGTGAGAACCGCAAGCCCCCAGAGCTCCCAGAGCTCAATGTATGCAACATGCAGGACCCTTTTACAAGGGTCTCTCGATGACTCCAAGTCGTTCGGGAAAATAAAAAATTTGATCTTTCCCCAGGGCTCTGACAAAGTGTAGCGACCTGTACATCATCTCAGTGCGATGGAACCTCCTTGCTCATCGACTTATCATATCCCAGATAAGGCAATATTTGATGTCTATTTGCTGGAGCAATCATTGAATACGGGATTCCTCAATAATCGAATCCCACCTCTGGTTGTCACAGAGAATCACAGTGGCACTCATCATGTGTACTCACTGAAGAGTTTCCGCAACCAGGCAACTTCATACGAGGTCATACTCGTAGTTATGTATCCGGTCTTGGTGGTACTTATAACAACCGATTTCTGCTTCCTGCTCATCCATGATATTGAAGTAGAATCCAAAGAGAACCAACACTGAGAAGTGCTTTAGTGATCCTCCACACTGCGTGCCCAGTCAACATTCGAATAATCATGCAGTTTTCATATTTTCGGCAGTGTATCTCAATCCATGAGAGATTGTGCCCCGAAGATATCTCAGAGGATTCTTGGCACCAATCCAGTGAGGCTCAGCCAAATAGGAGCTCACCATGCTAACTGCAAAACATATCTCCGGAGTTCACCAAGAACATCAACGTGATTGAGTATATGAAACTCAGAGGCATTTCCCAAATCTGGTCCAACATCACTACCATATAACTTTTGAAAGTTAATATCCTCGAGGTGGTCACAGTCTTGCAGTTTATCATTCCACATTCGGAATCCAACTCCCTCTTACTTCTGCAAATGAGAGGGTATGCACCTGTCAGAAATAGGTTGTCCTTATGAGGTGCCAGTATGAGAGGTCTATCATCCACAATCTTTGGGTAATGGTTTGGATCGGCTTCACTCCTAGTGAATCTCAACTTCATCAAACAACTACCAATCCTCTCATACTATGCCCGGGGTGTTTTGCTTCAAGCCATAGAGGGCTTTCTTCCACCTGTATACATGAGATTCCCGTTCATGAATCTCAAACTCCACGGGTTGTTCCGAACTTGTGGACTTGCTACATGAGGGGAATGGTCCCCTTGCAAGATTTTCCTTCGGTACATCTCAGACATGTACCTTCATGCTCTTTTTGAATTCAGGCATCTCTGTCACCATCTGACTCACAGACGTTCGGTGTTGTGTCAATGGACATGGTCCCCAGTGGAAAACATACAACCGTGAACTCTAAAACATCTTTAAAAATTCTATTTTCAAACACGTACCTTTCCATTGATGAGTGCCACCCTGAAACCTTAAACTTCCATTTCCGAGATGGACACCAGGTTCTTCTTGCGATTAGGTACATAAAAGAGATTCTGGGGTTCCTTGCTTTCTTTGAAGAGTCGACCATTTGCTTGATGACCTGCATTACTTATCATTCCTCTGATCATTGAAGATGTCCCTGGAATGATTGTTATCTTCATCAAGAGATGTGTCTCTGCTATTCGGACACTCCTTTGCATGATGGCCGAACTTATTGCAACCAAGGCATTTGCCTTTCCTTCCACCCTTAGATCTGAACTTCCCAATGAAGTGATCTTCCGCTGTGCTATTCTGATAATATTCTCTGCTTCCACTTCACCCTTAGCGAACTTAGAAGAGAGATGTCGAACTCATTGATCCTTTTGTCTTGTCCCTATTGTCTTTGGTGATTGCTCTTTCACTCTTGCTTGGGCAATGTCTTCACCTGAGCTCCTATACCATATTAATTTTAGGTATGTTCTATGCTAGAGCAATTTATTTCAATTTTTTTTCCACATTAGCAATCACATCAGCATAAAGTAAATTGCAGATAGAACATAAATATAAATCGCAGAAGCCAAGACAAGAGGACACAAGATGTGGCGCTAGCCAAAGACAAACCCCACAATGTGGGGAAACCCTTGATCAATTCTTCTTTTATGTTCTTCAAAGTTCAACAAAGAAAGTGAGAGAGATAGTACATTTACAATAGAAGTCAATCACTTTGCCTTTTGATATCGGCATGAGATCAGTAAAAGATATGTTGCTTCAACTGATTCTCTAAGGTGACTCGTTCACCTATCATAGTGCTGCATTTCGTCTATTTGCTGTACATTACCATGTGACACCTTGTTGTACTGTCACATGTGTTGAACCTTGATAACTGAGCTGCTCTCATCTTCATGCTGCTCATCATGTTGCATCTTCCATGGTCTTATTCATCATCAAGCTACCCATGCTCATGATCTCATTCATCATTATGCTGCCCATGCTCATATCATCATGCATCATTATGCTACCCATGCTTATATCATCATGCTGCTTATTATGCTGTCCATGATCTCATACATCATGCTGCCCATACTCATATCATCATGCATCATTATGTTGCACATGTTCATATCATCATGCTGCTTATTATGTTGCCCATGATTTCATACATCATGTTGCCTTCCTTCAGAGACAGATGCTCCGGCTGTTTCCACAGTTCCCGTTAGTTTCGGCTTTTCCGGTAGTTCCGACAATTCCGGCATTTCCAACTTTTCCGGCTTTTCCAACAGTTCTGGCTTTTCCAGCTTTTTCGGCAGTTCCGGCTTTTCCGGCATTTCCGACATTTTCGGCTTTTCCTTAGGATCTCTCCTCCTACTAATACCCAAAGACAAGTAGAGAGAGGAAGAGATCCAATTGTGTGTACAAATGACTTGAAGTCTTCTTCTATTTATACTAAAACGTAGAGGTTGAATAGAAATGATTGTTGGTCTTCTGAGCCTACATGAGTTGTTGGCCGACTTAACAATTTGTCCATAACATAAATAAATTCATAACTTCATAAATACTTATCGGAATCGGATGATCTTTAGATCAATCCTACACCTCTCAATGAAAGGGATCCAATAAAAATATCAACTGCCATAAATAATATGACCCACATGGAGTTTGGCCCTAGTTGCCAATTTTAGCAGATATTGCTTAATAAAAAAACCCTCAGACAGCTGCACCGGTTTTCCCGCATTGGGTTTTTCCGAGGACGTTAGTCCAAAAACAATGGTGTCATATGGTGTGTTTGTTTTTGTTTCTTTTAGTTGCTGATCTGTAATATGTTGAGCATGCATTGGTGTTTATTTTCAGTGTTTACATTGTAAATAACTTGTTAAGGAAAATAACAAGTAGGTAGGAATAAATCAAATAAAGTGCATGGAGGGTTTCTAACTAAGTAAACTTAGAAACTTGAACATAAACTCTTAATTCCCAAACACCTACGAAAATATCATATAGCTATGAACTTTACCATTACCATATAACATGACTTTGTTTAATGGCAGACACACATGACATACTTGTTCCCTATGACCATACATGGCAAACAATGTATAATTACAGCATGTACATGGCAGATGGGATACGATGGCAGATAAAGTCTTTTCCATGGCAGACAAGACATTTGATGAGATATAACACTCACATGGCAGATAAAGTCTTTTTGACTGATCTTCTTTCACATGGCAGACAGATATAATGTATGTGCATCATCACATGGCAGACCAAAGATTGACATGTTCTCTTGAATCTGTCGTAAACTATGTTGGATATATATATAAAAAAAAATAACATATTTGATGCCCAAGCCAAATCCTACATAACAAATAATTAAAACAACGCTGAATTTGGATGGACATATCACATGGAAGCTGAACAGATTTTTAAACTAGATGTTGCATATTTGATGGACATATTACGCTGAACGTATCTAATGTTGGATGCTGCATATTTTATGAATGTATTACATATTACGTATTACATTAATGGTGGTCTGCCCACCTTAAGCCATCGATGTAACCTTTTACCATATGTTGAACTACTGTATATATACAAAGTATCAACCGTCCAATTATGCATTCAACTAACCTTTTGCGTTCTGTGAAGAGAAATAGTTCACATGTCGTGAACTAACAAGAGAGAAAGGAATATAATCAGAGCTTTTTGCTGACCTGTAAATCCTGTAAGAGACTTTTCTTACGGACTTGAGGAAGGCTACTCATCGCAGTCATATTGTAGATTGATTGGTTAGTGTTCATTGCAGGTTGACTTGCAGACTTGTGAGAAAATTCAGTGACATTTCTGAAGTTTGCGGACTTATAAAAATTGCAGAGATGTGAACATATTTGAAGATTGCGTACATACAATTTTACAGACCTTAAGCTTTCTTGTCACCAGAATTTGGACCCCTCCTAGAGCTGTCTTTGAAGACATCCTTGTGGCAATAACAGTTCAACAAGAGATCTATTTGTACAAACCTAATCAGCTTTGGAAGCAGTTCTTTGAAGAATTTTGTATCGGGAATTTTGTGTATCGCTGAAGGCACTCTTAGAGCAGATCAAAAAGGTCATCATAGAAGACTTGTAAAGCAGCTTCATTAAGCTAACATTGGAGCAGACTCATAGGGTTTTTGAGGACTTTGGATAGACCTAAATTGGACAATCATTTGAAGCATTTGAAGACTTGTTTGGAGCAAACTTTGTTCAGCAACCAATTGGAGATCCCAAACAAGAATCATTGAAGACTTGCTGTGTTTTGAAGATCTGTTGACTTGTGGAGACTTGTGAATGCTTGAACACGTTACCATATTGAAGATCAGTGGTGTTGAGGCAAAAAAAAACGTTGTTGAAGACCCTTTAGAAGCTGACTTGGGGGCATTAGTAGAGATCTTGTGAATGATTGAAGCGGTCATGAAGTAACCTTGAAGAACTTTTGTTTGGGTAACATGAAAAGCAGTGGTGACACCTTCATGTGAAGAAAAAGGTTGTCATTAATGACGAGACGTAGAGACTAAAGTGAAGGGATAGCTGAAGATTGACCGGGCTCGTTGAAGAAGACATTGGGAGTCGTGAAGTATGACCAAACATGCCTTGACAAAGTGAAGCTATAGGGTTGGAGCCCTTGGGGTTGGTGCCTCAAAATTAACAAGGTTGGTGCCTTGGAAAGTCCAAGTTGGTGCTTGGCAAATATAGGATTGGTGTCCTTGGAATTGGTGCTGCTAAACTCATGGTTGGTGCCTTGGATAAGATAGGGTTGAAGCCCTAGAGGACCAGAGTCTTCAAGAAACTGGATTGGAGTCTGTACTAGAGAAGGGTTGGTGCCCTAGGGGTTGGAGCCTCTAAACGCAAGGTCGATGCCTTGAGAAGATAGGGTCAGTGCCCTAGAGGTTGGAGCCTCACAAAAGTCCAAGTTGGTGCTTGGCAACAGGTTGGAGCCCTATATACATTGTACTTGATCCATTGTAAAGATTATATTAATAAAAACATTTATTCCTATTGTTAATTTATTGTTCTAAATATAAGTGATCTAACTGGTAAAAGTAACAATTGAAAAGAAACACTAATTCACCCCCCCTCTCAGTATTTCTACTAAGACTATTTTGAAGAAGGCTTGGATAGTATTGTAACGCGCCTTGGCTTCTCTACTGCATGGAGCTAGTACATCTCTTTGGAGGAGCAAGCGGATGTGGCTGTAACGTTCTACTGTCGGGTTAGTAGGTTTACATGGATGTATTATATGATTGTGACTTACACCTCTTTATATAATAAGAGCTAGCACATTTTCATGCATATGTTGTTATTGTAGTTGGATTGCTCCGGTTGCTTTAATGATATGGGTTGTTTAACTTACGTACTTGTGTATGAACTGATTCACATGCAATTATATGAATCTTGTTGTTAATGTGTTGCATATGTTGTTAATGTTGTCATCGTCCGTGTTGACTGCTCTGTTGGACATTAGACAGACCTTTCACTTGAACCTTGCTATAACAACCGTCACACTCATCTTAGATTGATCTGTGAGTGTTGTACGTGTTATCTTACCTTGTATGATGTGATTGCCGCATCCGAGTGGACTGCTCTGCCGGAAGTTGTGCATGTCCTTTGTGTTGTTTGTTCCTAGCTAAGTTGGGACTGATCCCTTTCAACCTGGAACTCACCTTCACCTCCTTACCCTTTCGAAGTGTTGAAACTTCTCATACACCTTCCTTGACTCACTGAATCAGTCACACCCTTGCTGCTGACAGAGTTATTCTACTTGCCTCTATACGACACCGCGGTCAAAGCATTACCTTACGACCTGTTGACCTCTACTGGTCAACTACCCATGCAGTACACCCCCTATTTTTTACAAAAAAAGAGGCAACACCTGATCAGCATGTCTGTGCCATCCTGCAGTCATCAACAGCTTGATCAATCGTTTCTGTAAACCCAGTCTGCATGTATTAATTGTAAATAATCCTAGCAGATGTGAGTCGTGTTGTAAATTGCCTAGGTGGACCTAACTTTCCTATGATAATCTATGTCCCGGAAGGTTTTTCGTCTCACCGATCCACGGATCGGCAGAGTTTTCCTTCAATCCTGACCCCAAAGCCGGGATAGATTTTGTCAGTGGAATTTTAGAAAATCCTAGTGTGTTAGCCTGCTAGATTATAGTCATGTCGCAGAACTGGGTGATTTGTGAGGGTCTGTGTTAAAGGGGTTTTTTCTCCCTTAAGATGTAAATTGTTAAAGTCATGATGTAATGTGTCCTGAGGGTTGAAAAATGTTTAAATCCCCTCATCAGTCCTAAGTCCTAGGTCCTAGGTGATGTT